>CM055207.1:18103059-18260559 GCA_029224185.1 Karalla daura | reverse complement strand
GTTTAGGGAGGGGCAGCCCAGTTGCGTGATGGCAGCAGCTGGATGCCACAGTTGGAGCCTGCTGAGTGCTCCATGTGACCACAAAACAATGGAGGACAACCTGTGTGTGAGGAGGCCGAGCACTTTAGCGTCACACTCTGTCCCCTTTCCCTGGCGCACATCTTACACTTCTTGCTCCCAGTCTGGGTGTTCAGCATTTCTGCCTCTGCCCCGCAATCACTCTTCCGTTTGCTTAGCCCAAACTTCTTTCAAGCCCGTCCACGATAAGCGCATCTGAGAACCCTGAGATAGGATATTCAAAGATCAGAGATTATAGACTCCCACATCTTTTCTCATCTCCTTTTCATACACTGCTCTTTATGTTGCTATGCCAGCGGCCTCCATCTGTTTTCATCACACTGATGAGTCGCTCTTAAAAGCTCATCCCATTTGAAGGTTTTTTCTTTCTTTCTGGGCCATTTCACCTCGTCTCCAAACATCATTTTGATGTGATAGATTCCCTCTCCTCAGCTGTTTTCCCGCTCTGCTCATCACACGCTCGGCAGATTGTTTCCTCTCCATCGTCTTGTCTTGTTCTCTGTCAGCTGTTTGTGTGCGTTTCATGGACAGGAGGAGGGCAGGGTATGTGCCAGAAGGACAGAGAAGCTGTTTGCTCGCTCGTAGCGAGCTGCAGTGTGAGGAGGCGACAGCGAGTCAAGGAGAAAAAGGCCCTGCTCTACCCTATGAGAGAACAGAGATGAGATTTTTCTTGATGTCTGGGTTCACTTTAATTGACCATTGATGGTTATCCTATCAAGGGGTTGGGACCAAAATTAAATCAGGGTGTGAAATTTTTCACCACCCAAGGCCCAGACTATCCTGGTATGAAAGTGGCGAGACAGCAAAAAGGAGACAGCAACCACTTCATGATCATGATCTGTGAAGTCCCACATGATCAGACTGAGTACAATAGTAGAGCATAACCGAATACAATAGAATCATAATGAGAGGATATGACAAATGATATGCAATGGTATTTGGATGAAGTTTACATCTTTGCTTGCTGGCCCTGCGTGTAACCTGCGTGTCACGCATGTCTTTTTGTGAGTTTGCTCCGGGCAAAGCCTGTGTGTTTGTGCCGTTGCCATGACAACTCAAGTCTGGGGGAATAGCTGGCTGGCTGATAACAAAGCAAGCGACAATGACTTTTAATTATTTAGCTCAAACACTTCATGGTTATCTGCAGATTGCCCGATAAATGGATTTAACATGCATTGATTGTAACAGTTGTGTCACAGCATAATAGAAAAGAAACAAAAATCAAAAATAGTATTGTCATGTTTCCAGAAATAAAGCCAGGTATACTGGAATACCAGTGTGTGGCAATGGTGCTTCAAAAATGGTGGAACAAATGAATGGGACGAGAATAGAAGGGGAAGTATCACAAGCCCTGTGATTGGCTTCGTTGAAACGGGTATTCAACGACGTATTTCGCTGAACCAGCTTTTAGACCAGGTCATGAACCAGTTTAAGATGAGCCCAGGGTTTGTTCACACACCTGGTTAAGCCCCTGGTAAATGTTGGGTTTAGGGTGCGTTTCCTGGACAGATCTTTGGATAGTCGGAGTGTTTTACGGCTTTCGCTCTGAATGCTTCACATGCCTGGGAAATCTTGCAAAAACTGTGACTTTTTATGATGAGCAGATCAGCTCTTCGATACCTGGAGAAGAGTGAATCGGCGCTCAGATCACAAACCACAGAAATGTCACCTCTGCTCGCTCTCGGTCGCTGAACCATCAGGCCGTGCTTTAAACGGATGGACGCAGAGCTGCAAGCGGGGCTGACTTCAAATGCTCCAGCGGTCCATGGCATATGGAGAAAACCATTCGGACCTCACCACAAAGGAATGCTGATTATTCCACAATGCCATTATCATCCAGAGGCTGCCATGTGAAATGAATGAAAGGGAACTACAAAGAGTCCGAGCGACAGGAAAAAAAAAAAAAAGGGAAGACGCAGCACAAAGGGGCAAGATAAAGCCCTGAGCATTGCAGAGGAAGATTGATCCACAGCTCCTGAGAGGTTTGGTCACAAAGAAAAGGCCCAAACAGGCATAGCAGAGACCATTTCACATTCTGCAGGGAAGAAGTAGTCATGGGGGCCCCGACACCGAGGAGTGGGATTTACCAATACACCTGATCGATGAGCAATGGCCAAAGAGAGAAAGAGTCAATAAGGTAGGAAAACAGGGGGCTGCGTGTTCCCTCCCTTTTATGCAAATACTGTGGAAACAAAGAAGAAAACAGAACGGTGGAGGCAAACAGAGAATCAGATTTGGTCCATCACAGACAGACAGAAAGTATGAGTTTATAGTAGCTGCACTTTTAGTAAAAATCTCATCTATAACCCTGAGTAACTTCTTTCATCACAGCCAAATATCCTTCCCTGGGTTAGATGGCTGCATGTGTGTGTACACACACACACACACACACACACACACACACACACACACACACACACACACACACACACACACACACACACACACACACACACACACACACACACACACACACACACACACACACACACACACACACACACACACACACACACACACACACACACACACACACACACACACACACACAAAGATATAGTAAATCCACCTTTTTAGAAAAGCTGATTCTGCACATTTCTGCCCCTGGAAGCTTTTGTGCGTCCTCTGTTCCACAGTGCTGGTTCCAGATCAGCCGGGACTGCTCTGAAACCTCAAATAAAAATCTGCACGGCTAATCCTCTTTGATTCCATTCAACCACATCCAATAAGTCGAAATATTACAAATATTTGCTGAGTGTGATGCAGTAACAGGCTTCGAACAGGAGGTGATGAGAAGATGAAGAGAGAAAAGAGTGATCGGTAAACAGCTTATTACTGACCACTTCATACCATATGATTGTATGATGGACACTGACTGCAGAATGTTCTTTTTAGCAGTTTCCTAGCCAAAAATCTTGAATCATCTTCCTTCATCTACTTATATAAAAGCCAGGGGGTCCACCACCCAAAAAGATCCTCTGCAACCGACTTCGAAAAGCTCCTCTCTGCATCTTCATCCCTTTTCCTCCTCATCTACTCTATCCTTCATCCTCATTTGTTCTCATGCCTTTTTTATCTGTCTTCTACCCTTTGCTTATGTTCTATCTCTCTCCTGTACTTCCCTCGATCATCTTTATTTTCTCCTTGCTTCTTTCGCTCACCTTCTACATCGCCGCCGTCTTCATCGGATCTGCTCAGCTAAATCCATCCATTCATCCTCCTGCCGTGAGACCTGGGGGGTGTCTGTCTCCGCTGAACCCCGAATCTCAGCCAGGGCTCAAAGGTCGCAGTCGCTGTGTTTAGAATGCACATTTACCTTTCATTCAGGCATGCAAAAACAGAGAGAGAGAGAGGTACTGTAGAGGAAAATGCAGAAACAAAAGAGAGCTGAAGGCTTGTCTGGGGAGAAAGGGCTGCTGATAAACACACACACACATAATGTGGTCAGCGTTGGTGTCACAGGATGAGGATACTCAGACAACACGGCAAGCCGCCAGTAAATGATCAGCTGCTGATGTTTGTGTACTACAGTTTTTGTGTGTGTAAGTGTGTGTGCGTGCGTGCACGTGCGTGTGCGATTAGGAGGTAGAGTGAGACACTTTTACCAAATCTGACAGGAAAAAAGCTAAGTGCCGTATCAGCGTAAATGGTTCTGTCAAGACAAAGCGACACACACAAACACCAACACGCACACACACAGACCATTAATTTGGACACACAAACACACTGTCAATAGCCACTTGCCACCTTCACTGCCCCAACCCCCCAAGATAATTGGATTTAAAATTAGACAAAGCAAGCTAATTGATTATTGAGGCCATTTGTCGGGTACTGTGAGCTGATTGGTTAATGGGGTGGGGGAGGGGGGGTGGGGGGGTGGTTGCTGCTCTGATAACGTGATAATGGTGTGATAATAATAACAGGAATCTGCATGCAAGTGACCACGGGTGACCCACCCAGCTGGACAAATCCACACAGTCAAAAAGTTCACATGTGTCGTGTGTGCGCAGTACCTTTTTCTGCAGTCATTCATACAGATTAATAATGGCAATATGCAAGCACTTGCAATCAATAAGTAATGTATGAATTTGTATTTGGAAATCTTGAAAGCAAGCTTTATAAGAGAATATCAAACTATAAACAAGAATACATTATCCATCCAACAGAAACCATTTGAAAATATCAACTCAGAAACTGAACTCAGTTCTGTTCGATAAAAATGAGCTCCCCAGGCTGTCTTTTCAAAACAAGCTTACCAATTCAGATGAATTTCATTGGTATATCTCTTCATTTAAAAAAAACAAAAAAAACAAACAAACACTTGAGGCCATCTTGATTCATGTTGAGAGCGGTATTCGTATTGTTTGAGTGCACTGAGTTGATGAGGTACGTGGTGGGTAGCACTCACAGCAAGAAGGTCCCACGTTTCAAGTGGGAACCAAGCAACCAAACAGTAATTTTTCATCTGTCTCTTTTTCATCTGGGTGTAAAGTGGGTCAAGATAATGGATAGGTGGATGCTGATACTGAATACAGACTCCAATCAGACATTTAGACAGTCATTGTCTCACCCAGCCCTCAGCTTTCATCTACTTCTCCCTCTGGTCTCGTAAACCCAGACGAGCGTTTCTCTTGAGAACATCCCTTTTGAAATAATATTCTGTGTTATTTTTCTATGTGATTTTAATGGCCTCTGCACAAAGCAAGGGAACAGTAACCTGGCCCCTAACTTCTGGCATTATCCGTTGCAACTGATGATCTAGGGAATCGTTTCCGAGAGCCATGGGGAAATAACACAGAACAGAAGCTCTTCTCTGTCTTCACATTACTGTTTTCCCACCATTTATTTGGTAGGAAATTAGATAACGGCATAGAAGCCCAAAAAAGCAACAGGTTTCCCTCCGATCCCGACGTGACAGATGGCGGAATGTGTGTTCTGGCTGCTTAGCTGGGATTTGTATCCCTCTGTTTTTGATTGACAGGCTCAACATGAAGGTCAGGACACAGGCATACCCAGATCGATCAGCTGTCATTATCCCCCAGTGATGCATCACCCGCTGGGTGATAATGGCCTGCTTCTTACCTCTATGTGCATGTACAGTATGCGTGGTATTCATTTTGGCAGCTAGTCTCACATTTAGTCTTTGTCTTGTCAAATACCTTTGTCAATTTTTATCGTATGTAGCCAACATCTCCATCTTTGCATTCAGTCATGTTTTAGTCAGCTAGAAGTCTTTGGGCCCGATTTACTAAAGCTTTGCGCGTATCAAAAGGTGTGCAAACTCGCCGTCACCCGCAAAAAAATGTGCAAGCTGATTTACTAACGGTGTGCACTGTGGATCGCGTCTTCAAAGTGAGCAAAACAACACACGCTGGGCATTTAGTACCTTGGCCTTAATGCATATGCAATGTGGGGCGTGGGCCGTTACAACTTGCGTGCAAAATCCCGGGAGGAGAATATGCAGATTGGAAATATCAGCACACGCACAACGATTTATCAAACCCGGAAACGATTGCGGTGACTGTTTTTGCGGCTAAATTTAACACAAACCTCCCAGCTTGACGCACAATGGCTGCAGAAAACGAATCTTGATTTAGAGTTATTTCCTGTGCGTTGTTTATGTTTATATGCATTATATTTTAAACATAAAAAGTGAAAGGATACAGAGAAGGCGGACGTGATTAAACATATTTTTCAAGAATAACCTGTCAATATGACATCTCTGTGGCTCTGTTTTCCTGGTTGTTTTTTGCACCAAACACATAATTAACAGCACTATTACGCAGCGTGCGCACTGGTCCTGCGCTCTCCGGTCCTCGTGTCCTCCACCTCCCTCTCTCTCCTGGCTGCTCCAGTCCCTCCAGTCCCTCAGCTCTTAGGCTGATGGAAGAACCAACCACTGCCTGCATCGCAGCTTCCACTCTTCTAGTCAGTGACTATATGGCCATCGCTGGTCCAGACACGGCGCCGACCAGCTGCCCGGTGTGCGGGCACCGGTGCCACCGGAGAGCAGGAGCCAAACTGGCCGCTGCTCGAACCTCTTGCGCAACCGCGCGTGATCGAGAGCAGCAAACTTTTTACTTTCTCCTGCCAGATGTGTTTGTTTGCCTCAGCCACAAGGACTTCCAACTCCAGGGAATCATATTTATTCTTACTCTTTCCTCTGCACTCACTATGATGGAAAGGCTGACAGCGTGCAAACTCCTAATTTGCATACTGCTGTTTGCACCTGTTGTCACTGCAGCAATTCCCCTTAGTAAATCACCCGCAAAACGCATGCAAATCAAGCACGTAAAATCTTACTTATTAGGGATCTTAGTAAATCAGGCCCTTTGAGTCTAATCTTATCGAGAATAAAACATTTTAGTAAAGTCAATGAAAGATACTGAAACGTGATTCCAGACATTTGAAATCAAATTAAGTTTGATTGATATGTGAAGGACAAATAAATACAATATTTTTATGTCACCAAATGTTTAACACAACAATTAGCAAACCTGCTCGGGTGTTAGAGGGTGCAACTTGGGCTGCTCATGATTGAAAGACATTCGGCTTTCATCTACTCCCTCACAAGTTTTAGCAATTCCCTTTTCTACTTGAACTCTCAACTCAACTTTATTTACTTTGAGTGCCAGTTCATAACTCATATCTCAAGGCACTTTACAAAGTAAGCAACAATATGTACATAGTAAACTGACCTAGAAAAGCCTCTAATGCTGGATTCATACTACACAGCTTCAACCTAACACAATTTTGTTGTGGCAAATGATTTCAAGTGCCAGGCCCAGTTCTGAATGTTGGGTCTTACAAATGATTCTGGACTTGCCTTTCTCTGATGAAAACAGTGAGAACAAAGAGAGAAAGGAAGATGTGACGTCAACAGCTGTGACTTTGTGAGTGAGAAACATTGCATTCAAATACAATACATTTTTTCTTGTCCCTCCTGTGACAGCCGTGGCTCAGACATCCATGATGCTCCTCAAGTTGAATCCCCGTTGAAGCTGGCTGATGTCCTTGCTAAATTACCTGTCTGCACATTTCTGACCCGTGTCCTTTCACTGTAAATGTCAGCAGACACGTTCTCAGCTCGGAGGCAGAACCATGTCCACTCTGACCTGAGGTCAGCACCCACACCACTGCCTCCTGCTTATATTCAAGTCCCAAACCTTCCAAGGAAGTCAGAGCTCCTCAGACTGGACTCCTAATTGCTGCCTTGTTACAAAGAGGATTATGGGACCAGTCGGGAAACTCTCAGGCCAGAGACAGATTATGCTGGACGTTATCACAAAGGGAGGAAGGATGAAGAAGCTGCAAAGCTTAATTTGTTCTTTACCACCTCGCATGTGTGAACACGTTACAAATCTCCCTAATGAGGAAGACGAGGGGAGGAGGAAGAGACTAAGGAGTAGGATACAGGGGAATGAAAGGAGCAGAGGAGATGAAGGAAGAAAGAGAGGAAAAGAGCGATATGGGATGATGAGGACCTTCAAACGAAGGAGCGATGAGGAGATGAAACCTGGGGGATTAAGAGGTTGTGTGTTGAGGGAGGAAAGGAGAAAATTGGAAGCATAGGAGGTCAAGGAGGAGAGAAAAAGCGATTGAAAAAATTTGGAAGTTGGAAGTGAAGTTCACGACAAACTGAGAATTACTGGTCCATTGCAATTTAAAACACTGTTCATGCTTTATTATTATATTCCACTGATGCAAATTTGACAAAAGTTTCATGGATTTCAGATGGATTTAATGTTTAGCTTTCTACGGAGCAGCACTAAAGTATATGAACTGATTTTGAACCCCTGATCAAAGACTGAAGACTCGATCACAGCTCCTGAATTTTCACATTAATTCACATTAACACACAGGCAAACACACACACAAATCTCAAACTCAAACTGAGTGTGCATGCAGGCACATACACACACACACACACACACACATACACACACAGACACACACAAACACATGATGCTGGATCCAGAAGCTGCTGAGTTAATCATTCAGAAAATAATTAAAATCAATAAAGCAGAACAGATTGAATGAAAAGGAAAAGAAAAACAAGGACAGCATTAAGATTGAAAGAGTGAGAGGAAAAAGGGCGTGATCAACAGGAAGTAAGTAGTTGGGATAACAACACGATTCAGGCTGTTTAACTCAGTGCTATAGGGTTTGTTGAGTGCAGTTCAAAGTCTTGGATTTGTGGAGAAAAGGCCTTTCCTTCAAGTTGCAGATTGGATAGAACTGTTTCTTGACCAAACATTGAGAGCATTAATCCAGAGACAAGGAAAATGAATAGAGTGATGTTGACTCTCCCTAAAGAGAGTCCAGCAGGCACACATATAGCCGGACAGAGTTAATGTTGAGAGGGGAAGAAGTTCAGTCATAAATAGAGCGAGTACTAAGGAGACAGAGATAAAAGGAGGAGGACAGTGACGGTTAGGAGAGGAGGGGGAGATAATCATAATCAGAGGGGGGCCAGTGTGAAGGAGAGAGGCCATCCACAAGAACAAAAGACTAATTTAAAGAGCTGTGAGCAGAAATCCCAGGGGTCTGATGCTGAGGAGTTCAACAAAAATCTAAGTTGGAAAAAAAAACAAAAAAAACACTGACTGACAGGCTCCAGAGATGACAATTTAACATTTAAAGCCTCAATTCTATTTCTGTCTGAGACGAGTGAATAAGTACGCTGCGGCTTTGTTCCGTGACCACCAATCTGCTGTTTGAAATGGAAAGTAAATGACAACGTGGAGACGCTGAGAGGATTTCAGACTCTGATGAAAAAGAAGGCGCTCTTTGTTCAGAAACACCAGAAACACTTTCTACAACTACAGCCACTGGCATAGCCCAAGCTAATGACAGCGAGATGAATCAATAACAAGGGTAACAAACCAGCAGCTTCATAGGCGCCTATAAAATCATGGGTGCTATGCTTAGCAGCATGTACACAAAGGCTCTTTTCAGATTTAGATTTTAAATACAGTTTAGTATAAATGCATAGGATGCATCTTATCGTCCCATATATACAAAAAACTGCACATAAACAAGACATATTAGACCTAATTATGAGTTGTTTTTTTCCATTTCTCTAGAATCACGCCACAAACCCACACAAAAAAAGCCATTGGACACATCTTCAGTTCCACTTCTTCAAGTCCTATTCTTCCTCCCAGAGCATTAATCCGACAAAAAGTCCCAATAAGAGAGGAGATTAGAGCAGAGGTGCAGTGTGAGCGGGTTATTAAAGATGAATGGAAGCAAAGCGGTGACTGACAGTGGCATGTGAGCTCCCTGGAGAGCCGGCATAGATGTGATTATTCTGGGATAATGCTGTTTTCCTCCTAAAATAGACCCCCCACCACCACCACCACTTTCCCATAGGGGCAAGGATTAGATTTAATTAGTATGTGGCTTGGTACAGAGGAACACTCACACCTCCACACCCAATACCTCAGCATCAAGTCAACAGCAACAGGGGGTGTGAGGAAAGGGAGGAGGTCATGGTAGAGCAAGGCCATGGTCACGTGACTGGTGCGCTAAATGCTGGGAATTAGAGACCCTCCAAATATCATTTACATGTTTTTACAGTTTTAAGTTTACAGTTTTTAGCGCTAGCTTTGTGGTGATTCCTGCCGGAGAAATATCTTTGCAACTATAAGCAAGAAAGTTTCTAAGACTTTTGTGATTTTTCCACCATCGTAGGGGTAGTTGCTAGGATGCTTCGGTCGCTAAGGACTTACTGACTTCTGCTTTACTCTGAGAGGGAGAAATAGACCGCCATCTGCTGGAGAGATGCCGCCATGTGTAAGGCCGTCCTGCCGAGACACCATCTCTCCAGCTGCAGCTGTGCAGTAGGTGGGGTTTGGCTCCACAGCTACAGCTGGTTGAGCTAATCTGCCTGCCTACTTAAGCCCCAGAGCCCCAGCAGCAAGCGTCAGACTCGCTCATGCCTCGGCAAAATTTACCAAGCTCATGTTCCCTGCCAAAATCACCAATATCAGTCAGCCCTGCATCTGCCAGCCTCTCCTGCAACTCTCCACACTTACCTTTGTCTGGATCAACCTCTGTCAGCCACACTTGTGCTCTGCTCTCCTCCAGCCTATTACTGCCTCTGCCAGCCCATACCTGCCTCACCAGTCCTGGTTATAAGCTTAATAAACACACTGAAAATCAGTTTGTCTCTCTGTGTCTGAGTCCTCATACAATCTTAACTACTAACTAGCTATTCGAGAAAAAGTTTTTCACTGTTGCATCATTCCTGGCGGGCCACCTCAGACACTTCCAGAGGTGGTAGGAGACTGAAACTCTGCATGCTGAGCGCTCTCGACCTCCTGGTGAACATAGTCAAATTTCAGCCTCTTAGCTCAAAGTGTTGAGGAGATATCAAAAACACAAGGTTTAAGGGCGTGGTTCAGAAATTGGGGGCTGTAAATATATTATATATACTATACCCAACTAGACCATCAGATTCTGGAGGCCATTTCAGAGCAGGTCTCTTTCTAAAGTTGCTGTAAATCTGAAATTTTAGTATACGGTTGAACGGGGGGCTGGACGAGTAGATGTGTTGGTTTGGTCCTTATTGGACGATACTTTTCGAAGGGCAGGGCTTTGGACATTCGCCATTTCCCACATTTGAGGGCTTGCCATGATCACAAAAAGAGACCAAATGGCCTGAAACCCAATCTGCAGACCCCATGGGGGACCTGAAACAGACACTCTGAGCCCCACCTCCGTAGACCCTTGGGGAAGCAAAGTTGCACTAGGAAGGTGTCATCAACACGGAGGCAGCAAATCCTATTACAAGACCTTCTGACAAGCAACACTGTCAAAAACCGAGAGGAAACTTCAAGGGGCAGATATTTTTCTCTCCCCTCCTCCCTTCTGACTTGAAGGCAAACGACAAACGTTTGTATTGCAGCTATGATGGCATGGAAAAAGTGCGTCGCGGTGGCTGCTGGGAGTTGGAGTCAGAAAGAAAAAGTGTGTAATAAACGGTCGAGCGGACACCTCTCCAAGTGTCGGTTACTGAGTTTTTGTCAGTCATGGGGCAGTTCTGGAAGCCCCATACCTCAGACACTAAATCGCTAATTCACTAATTCGCGAAAACGCACAAAATTTGGTGCACTAGTTTTTGTACGTTTCCATACGAATTAGTCATAAGAACATGTCGCCTGGATGGGGTCGACTCACATGGAAGTCTTTACCCGTTTCTTTGCAAAGTATCTCCATCACTCTTCACAATTTTAGAAAAACTTGGAGCACACAGTAACCGACAGGTTTCAGCAGATATGATGACAGTAACAGAAGACTGACTGTGAAATGTTATATAAATAAATCTGTTAAAGAATATTGTGGTGTGTCACCAGTTTTAGCTGTAGATTTTGAGGGATTATGTCGAAGTTCTCTGTCTGCAGTCTCAATCAACCGTGAATATTTTCTGGTTTCTTGGTTTTTATTAGTCTTTGTAAAATAAATGTCTTCGGGGTGTGGATAAAACAAGGGATTTGAAGACTTAATATTTGTTTTACTGAAAAACAAATTAATTCTCTCGACATTTATGAAGATCACGCAAATCTTTTATTAATAAAAAATGTGACAGATTGACTACAAAATAATTTGTTTGCTGCCGCCTTAAGCTGCATACTGAGGCTCGTGAGAAAAGAAAAACTGCTGAAATTCCTTGCTGAACGTATTTAAAATGATAGAACATGAAAACACACTTTTTTTTAAACTCTTAGTTATTTATAGTCCCCCATGGGGAAACTGAAATGATTCCGCTCAGGCAGTTTGATTGCATTTTCACACAAGCACATGTTGGTAATTACTAATATTCTGCCTTTCAGTGGTACATTCAGGTGTCCCGTGAGGTTTTCCTCTGCGATGTGAAAAATTAGAAAATAACTGCTGCGTTTGAGTTTTCTGCCTGAACAACAAACTGAGAATCCAGAGAATCCGGGCTCTCAGAACGACAAAGCCAGAGAATCTGGGTTCTCAGTGAGGCCAACCAAAAATGAGCACGATCAGATGTTACTTTCATTAATGAGAAAGAGCTGATTTCTCCTGTCACAGGAATCAAGTGATGGCTACTTTGATTCAGCAGGAAGCACTATTTATAGGCCTGACACACACACACAAAACACACACACACACACACAATGGTATTGACCTGTCCACACTCTTGGCGAGGTGCATTAATATGATTTGATGTAATGCACTTTATCATATTATATCTGATGTGTGTGTGTGTGTGTGTGTGTGTGTGTGTGTGTGTGTGTGTGTGTGTGTACTTTCACTCAACAGCAGAATGGAGCATATTTTCAAAGCTTCAGGATCTTGATTTTCTGGTTTATTTCTCATTTCTTCTCAGCAGCAAATATATATATTTTGGAGGAAAGTTGAAGCAGAAGTTTCTGTACACTGATGAAAACTTTCTCTTCATTCATTTGAGATTACTGCAAAGAAGGGGTGTAGGAAAGGCAGACAATTGGTGAGCAACAACACGATAACTGCCAGAACTGGACTCTATTCACTTCTCAAATCACTCCTTATCTGCCCAACTTTCAAAGACTGCACCTGCTGATGATGCCATGCATGTATCAAGCCTCAAAAAACACACACGTACACACACATACACACACGCACACAAACACAAACCACTACGTCTGAGAGTGTGTGAGTTTCAGGGGTTTGGCAGGTTCAGAGCTGCAAGCCTTATTTAGTTCTTGATCAAAGATGAAAGGAAAGCAAACTCTACACACACACACACACATTCGTTGACACACACAAATGCAGACACACAGCCGTCACGGTGCCCACCACCTCCCACCAGCCTCAACTTCTCTTTGAAGACTAAACTGATGATACTTAAAATGTTTCTTACAGGAATCGGAGGTGGGCATGTACATGTGTGTCTGTGTGTGTGCATTTCTACACATTCACACTGACTCACAGCCTAACAGATGAGGTATATTTTAAGCCCTTATAATACCAGGTCCTAGCTATGGCATGGTCAGCAAAGGTAAGTTCCCTATACTCCAACTGAGTCAGGTGTAAAACATTCTTCCGAGTGGGCTGCAGACAGAGTGACGTCTCTCTCGGTTAATGAAGGACAAGAGTTCCTCATATCGGACCAACTGACCCAATCTGAAAGCATCGTGGTGGCGGAGGAGAGGAGGCAGAGGATAAGTCGACATGGAGGCGGCCGGGCGGAGGGGATAAGAGCAGCAGCAGAGCTGTACTACTCCTCCTCACGGCTTATCGGCTAAAGAGCAGCCCCTGTTCAGGCGCAGAGAAGTGAAGTGTCCCCCGCCCCCCGACCGACACTGGTGAAATCTTATCTGTCCCGCAGAGCAACTCGTCCTTCTTGTGAACTCTTTCCCTACGCTGCCCACCAGGATCTTTGGCTCGTTCAAGAGGGGCCCACGCTCTTCCCGTCACCTCCTTGCCAGATGAGAAACATATTGCCCAAAACAGAGGGCGGGCCTCGCTGTACGGCAGACGCGAGAGCCCAAAGTAAATCAATTACACCGAGACGTGCCAATTATTCATTTCACGGTCTCTGCCCTCGGAGTGAAACAAAGGCCACCGCTTCTGAAGAAAATCTTTAGAGCGAGATGAAAAATCTCAATTTGCTGTAAAAACCAAACTGTGTCTAGAGGAACACTGATTGAGAGACAAGCCATCTGTGTCAAAAAGCCTCAAGCAGTGTCATTATTTGTTTTAACAATGATCAGCCGCCTTGTTTCGTACCGGTGTGAATTTGACGTACCAATAAACACGCACACACTAATGTTACACGCTAATAAATGTCCCCATTTATGCGCATTCATTGTAAAAGTCAGTGAAGCTGGTACCATTGCCACTGACATGCAGACACACTGGTGCCAGGTCACAGATCCTGTATCACAAAGAAGCCACTGACTGTTAAAGTCTGATGAGCAGTGTTGTGGCTTTGCAACGGACCTGCTGGATGCTAATATGTAGCTGGAGTTACCATGCCCCAATTAGTCAACACCAGACGGCTGAAACAGATATGCATGTGTGTGTGTGTGTGCGTGACGGGCTGTCAATCTCTCGCATTCATACGTGCACGAGGCCTGAATTCCCTTTAAAAACCTAACAAATGAGTGTTTGCGTTCGCCTTACAGTAAATCCCTCAAGTTGCTCCTGACAATGACAACGGTGAAATTAATCAGAGCACCGACATGTTTCCTCCGCAATCCAAAGACAAACACGCCGCTGAGCTGCAATCGGCGCTCCGAGTCAATTTCCAGCTTGCATCGGCGAGGAGGCTGCAGACAACCAGGAGGCCTATTACGGCAATACGCACAACGGCAGCGAGGTGCCAAAGCTGCTTACAAACATGAATCAGCTGAGCTTTGTAGATGTCGTTCCCCGCGCTGCTGTAATGAAGCTCCATTAGAGTCACCTTGTGTTGCACTTTGCCTCACTAATTGCAACACCTCAGAATGTGTTTAGCAAATACCTCAGAACAGCTCACGGAACTAAAGTTGCTCTGAATTGAGGCCACGTTTCCCATCATCCCAGCCACAAACCCCCGGGTTTCCATTTCGGTGTTCCGGGCTGACTCCAGTGCAACAGACATCCTGTGGGAGGATCCAGATAATCTCACCTCTGATCGCCCCATTACACTCTATCCTCAAAAGCTCTCTGTCTTTGTGCAAGTCAGTAATGGAGAAATGTAAGAAAAGACAACATGCCCAAATCAGCGTGAACTCAGATGTTGGCCTTGCTGTAGCACTGGTACAAGCAGCTCTATAAATGTACAAACTACACCCCCCCCCCCCCCCCCCCCCCCAGGGTGTAAAATGATCACAACAGTATTTAAATTGCTTTTACATCAATCCTCTGTTCTCAGACCTGTGATTTTGACCTGTACATGTTGTCATTTACCACAACATCAGTCCACACATACAGATACACAGCAGAGCTGTCAAACAAATAACTGTGTAAATAGCCCAGAGGAATACACAGACAGATACACAAACACACACACATACACGGCTATGATATCCAGTTCTATCAGGTTAGAGCAGAAATCAGATAATGACTTCTATCAAACAGCCCTCCAGAGTAAAATAAAAACCTTCTCGCCTTCCTCTACAAGTAGCTCAGAGCAGTGTGTGCGTGTGTGTGTGTGTGTGTGTGTGTGTGTGTGTGTGTGTGTGTGTGTGTGTGTGTGTGTGTACTTGTGCGTCCACATGCTGAAATAAGCCAGTCATACCAACAGGCCTTACAGTGGAGGTTATTGCAGCAATATAAACTTCACTGGATTTGGTGCATGCGGATGTATACGATTGCTGTGTGCTAGCAGGCGTTTGTGTGTGTGTGTCTGCATGTTTTTGTCTGTGTGTGTGTGTGTCTGTGTGTGTGTCTAGGTGTATGGGGTGACAGAAATCGGCCTTCATGATCCGATGACCTGAGATGCCAGCTTGTAAATCGTCTCCTCACATGGGCAGACAAGGAGACGACACTGTTGGTGTTTGAATGTCTGCATGTGTACATCTATGTGGCTCTTTGTGTGAACATGAGAGAGACAGGAGAGAGAGAGAGAGAGAGAGAGAGAGAAAGAAATAAAGTGAAAGACAGTGTCGCACCCACTGACAAAGATATGAGAAGAAGTCGTATAAACATTACAGCTGGGGACCCTACAACACTAAAACACGCAAACCACCTGGTTTTCTTCTGACTCCGCACATTGAAAGGATACATACTATGTGCGTTTCACCTTCTTTGACATGGTTCCTTGATGTCTAAAAGTAATGGTAGTCACATGGTTTGGTCAGATAAACCAAAAGATTGAGCACAGCCGGGTTCTCTACACGCCAGTTTCACAGCTCTTTTGAATGCTATTGAGCTCCAGCACCAAATCACGTGGAGATGTCTTGTTGGTGGGTTCAGAGCCTACAGCTCATGTCGTTCTCCAACGGCATATGACATTATAAAATTGTAAGGATGCTCTGGATACACGGAACATACATCATATGTCTGCACCTGATGAAGGATCAGACTACATGATTTAGCATTCTATGTCAGTTGAGTCAGCTGATCGTGACTACCAGGACAGATGTGTTTCCCATTCACAATAAAACATGACCATGTGGACAATAACAGTGTCTTCCAGTTTCCACTACAAACTGGTCCAGTTTGTCGAGAGAGAAAGAGCCCAAAACAAAATCCGTGCATTGTCTCAGTTTACCTGCCGCACCATTGCAAAGGCTTGACATCCCACTCAAGGTGACTTCAGGCATGGATCACTGGACCAGAGCAAACGTTTCTGAAACGGCTTCATTATATGTAGATAAAACCCATTCACTGAGCAGAAAATCACAGCTGCAGGACAGTTAAGCTGCAGTGAATCATCCAGGTGTGAAACTGATATAGTCTACCTTTCGTCCTCCCTGAGCTGCTTGTAAAAAGGAGCAATAAGGGACAGAAAATATCTGAAATATTTTGTATTTGAGAGAATGACCTTTAGATAAAATTCGGTGAGAGGTATACGTGTCTGTTTCTTGCTATCAGAGAGAAGAAAAAAAAGCCTGCCATTTCATTCTCAGTTTCAAAAGAGTGAACTTCTATTAAGGCTTATGAGGATTTCGGAGGAGCCATTAGCTGCATTATCTGTCGCTGTGAGACCGCACAAGAGAGACAGAGGCTTTGTAGTGAGTCTCAGACGCCAGGCTGGAGGAACCACTTTACATTCATCAGCTGAGCCAAGCTAACTGCTGGACTTTCATATCAGCATCAACGTGAACTACAAACGCACCCAAGCCTTGGACTGTCGCAGCTTTCTGGGTGGAGCTCATTAGAGCACACAAGTTGGCAGAAACACCCAGTCACTGCATATGTTTGTTTGCTTGGTCTCAAAGGTTTCTTTGAATGTCACAAGGCTGGTGCAATATTGAGATTAAACATCCAAATCCAGCTCTGCTGGTTGCTTGAAACTCTGCCTTATTGTTCAGGCCCGTCTGAAAGTCTCTCAGGCAGCAGCCAAACCCCATGTTTGTCACCATCTTGTGAGTCAGGCGACATGCCCGTCAAGCAGATCTGCCTGAATCATCAGTGACGGTTGTCACTGAACCTGAGAGTCAGTCCAACACAGAGGGCCTCCACCACGAGAGAAAAACATCCTAGATCTCTAAAAACAGCATCAACATGAGGTCGAGACAGAGGGCCTGCCTCTTCTGGGCTCTGGTCCACAGTTTGGCCCGTTTTCCTCAACTGGCTGGCACCAAACTTGGCAAATGTGTCACTCAGCTTCAAACATTTTATCTGCGGCAACACTAATTTCCACCTGACTGGTCCCACAAGTCTCTTCATTCAAGGAGCAAGGAATTCCTGCTCCCCTGTGATCCTCCAGCAAATGCCTGTGTGAGTCGTCAGAGCGAAGTTCAAGGCGACGCTCAGTGGTGGCGAATGAAAAACATTAAAAACTGCTGGAAAGAGTTTTCACAAGCTCAGCCAGATATATCTAGAATCAACTCGTTTAAAAAACAGTAATAATAATCGTGAGTTACTGACAGAGTACATCAGTGAAGGTCAGTTTTCAGCAGAGCTCTTTTAGTCACACACTGATCATACCGAAGTGCCAGACCGAAAGATTCAGAAGGGCCTTTATTTCACCGGTAAACAGACTGCAGACAGGATATGCTCTGTATATGGATCTGTATTTGGATAAATACTATACTACAGCCTGAAACATCACTGCACTACTCTTCTCATTCAGTTATATTGCATTGTGTATGTGCTGTACCCATATTGTATATTTATGAATCAATTTAGGACAAGAATGCAACCGTATCATAAAGACAGGAGCTCTGACACTGCATGCGATCTTCTATTATCCTCCATGTCCCCTTCATTCCTCCTCTCCTCCACAATTGTAACAGCCTATCCAATACCCAGCCATAAATTGGTCGATAACACAGCCGACAACTATTTCTATAAGTGATTAGTCATTTTGAGCACTTAAAAGGAGTATGTTTAGAGTTGCGTATATAAAAAGGTCACATGTGACACTGCTTCTCATTGACCTCTGGCTTCTGCCACCAAACTGAAATTCAAGTTTGTTGTTGGCATAGAGAGCAGCGTCTGGGTCCGCTCCCCCTTACCTGAATTCCATCATTCAGGGCAGGCTCCTTCAGGTTACGCTCCCAGGTTGTGGTCTTGAATAGATGGAGATGTCATTGACTCTACCCTCTTGTTACAGTCCCACGTCAACTCTGTCACCCGGTTCGCCTTCTTTCACCTTAAAAGCTTTGCTCGACTTGAGCCAGCCCAGTGGCAGAGGCACTCACTCGCTCCATCTCCTGTCATCTAGACTGTTGCAACGGTGTCCTGTTCAGGGTTAGCAACAAAACAAGCTCCAGTATATCCACAACTTGGCTGCCAGGGTACCCTGCCAGCACATCACCCCCACCATGATTCACCTGTACCGGTACCTGGTCAAGTCTCATATCAGATATAGAATCCTACTCCTCATATACAAGTCCCTCTGTGGCTTGGCCCTCCAGCACCTGGCTGACTTCCTTCATCCCTACACCCCGTCCCAGACCTACTCAATGCCCCCTCTAGGCATTTTGAAATGCACTTTGAAAACCCATCTATTCAATTCGGCCTTCAAACCGTAATCCCACACATCCTGTCACGTTACGTGTGCTCTGCTCGTGCTCTTTTCAGAGCGTTCAATAAAAGCTATTATCAAACACTTCACTTTTAAGGTGTGGAGCAATATGGTATCCGAGGACTGTTTTGGAGGACCATTCTTCCAACAACAAAGAAATGTTTTTGTTGCAGGTCTCCACACTGGCTGCCCTCCAGAACAGGCTGCCACCACACGCAGAGGTTAATTCAGGTGGTGTGAGGAGTAACCCATCAGGATGGTATTGCATGTGCTCGATTACTGGCCCCTGCCGCAGCTGCAAACACGCAAATAACACGTGTAAACATCAAGGTCTCACCAGCTGCCCGCCTCTACAGCCGCAGCCTCTAGGCTCCATCAATGTTTAATACTCAGCTCAATATTCAGGGAGCGTTCCCTGCCAAAAGCTCCACAACACGACAGTGAGGCCCTGCAAAGAGATGGTTTCTAAGTCATCAGTCTCACTCGGCTTTGGCTCCGTCCAAACACATCATTTCAAACTTGAGCGAAAGATTAAAAAGACTAGGCCAGTGGAGTTGAAATAATTACACTGTCAAAGCCAAATGAAAACCAAACAATCATTTTCTCTGAAATATCAATGTATGGAGCAGAAAATCCTAAAAACAAACCTCACTACAGAGATATTTTGAACTCCTACACATTGCCAGACACGATATCCTTGGGCAGCCCTGTGCCTCCTCAGAGGAGAGCTCAGAGTCCCCATCGACCTCAAAATGCTCAACATCAACAATTTCCACCGTTGGGGGGGGGGTAAAAAAGGGCAGCTTTTCTGAATCTGCGCCGGTATTTTACAAAACCAACAAAGCTTCTGTGGGCAGCCTCCCACAGCTCCGCTCAGGTATTCAGGAGAGGGCGCAGTGTGTGTGTGTGTGTGTGTGTGTGTGTGTGTGTGTGTTTGTGTGTGTGTTTGTGTGTGTGTGCACATGCGAGGGAGATATAGAGCGTTGGCTGTAACCAGGCCTTGCGAGTATCATGCACACGCGCACACACACACATCCCATCTCTTGCCTCACCCCTTATCCAATCACACTTAAGCGTGATAATGCTGTCCATTAGCAATGCCTGGCTCTGCTGATGCCAGCAGAAAGACAGTAACGGCTCTCTCTCTCTCTCTGTCTCTCTCTCACACACACACACCCTTGGGAGATTCATTAGCAGATCACAGAGGAAGACAACAACTTCCCCAAGGGATAGGAGGAGAGACACGAGGCAGTTGTGTAGTGTGATCAATGGGTACAGTTAACCCTGTCATTGATCATTTGCAGCAACTGATGTAACAGGGAAGAGGAATAAGAGCAATAAAAACAAGAAGGAAAGATGATCTGCAAAAAAAAAAAAGGTATAATCAAACAGTCGCATAGCCAGATGTAAGGAGCTGAAATGACCCTCCCTCGGTTGGACTGGATTTCGCAGGAAAAGACATGTTCTCATCAGTTCAGATTAATGGTCCAAACACTAGAGAGATAAATGACTTGAAACCTGCAACTGGGGCTCCTTTCTCATCATGCTGCCAAATCGGATTCTTACCTTGGTTTAAACCAACAGTGAGTAGCAGTGCAGACAAACACCTTTAGCGAACTTGCAATACACTTGTATCACTTGTGATCATGTATTTGAACACACACAGAGTTAGTAGTGCAAAAACACATGCTTTACTTGGACCATATTTCTCTGTGCAATGAGCGCAGTGCCATTGGGGTATGATGGCGTGGACAGAAATAGGTCTGTGTGTTTGCCATAAAAAGATGCCTGAGTGTTTCATTGTATTTTCCTGCACATTCTGTTGCTGTATGCACACATGCACGCACACGCAGTCTTGTGTGCGTTGCCATGGGGATGCAGTGGAATCACTGCTGCGTCTGCTCACGGGGATGTTAATTTAACTAATGTGCCTGAGTGAAGACACACATCCTGCCTGCTGATGAGAGGGGAGGGAGAGAGGGAGGGGAACAGATAGTGAGGATGCATTCGAATGCAGTGGGAGAGGGAGGGGAAAAAGTGAGGGAGGAAGGAAAGATGTACACTGGACACACTGGCGGAATCCATCCATCGACTATTTTACCTGGTCTTTACCTGAATGGCATCAGGAATGCACCATATATCACAAATGATGTCAACATGTGCGTTATACGCATCTCAAAGACTGCTGAAACTGATAAATGGTGTGGTGTCATTCACAATGCATTCATGCTCAGCATAACAATGCGTTTGGCCAATCACAGGAGTGCCCTAAAGCCTGTTCCCCATTCTTTTTAAGTGTTTCACTAAAGACTCTGTGGTACAGAAAGATGCCCAACAAAAACAAACCTGGCAGTGTCAGACACCAATAACACAGCAATTTGTTTCATGCGTGTTACCATTACGGTCCAGCACAGCTGGAGTGGGTAGAACCATCAGGGCAGGAAATGGTCCAACCAGAAGAAGCTGCTCACGAACTTCAATCAGAAGCTACACGAAGGAGAGCAGTGGTGAATCCGCCACAGACTTAATGGAGGCAATGATGGATGATGCATGCCGGATAGTGGTTCTGGGGCTTAATAAGGTTTTTCCATCACACATTTCTTGTCATATGTTGACAGAGGCAGCGTTTGAGCTCCTTACCCATTGGTTAGTCTAAGGCAAGTCAGTGCTGTGTACTCTTTTCCACTGAATGAAGTATTAAGTATATTTACATATCACAAGCCGTACAGCAATCGCAGTACTTGAAAGCACTATCGCATATTGCATGTTTATCAAGCGTCCCCAACTGGCATCTCCAGGGACATATCACAGAACGCATAGAATAAAGACACAGTACACACCCTGCGCAGGTCTCCAGTCCATCACAGGGCCCATAAATATTTCACTGTCTACAGTTCCTGGGCAATACGTTTATAAACTGTGGCCAATATCAAGGTGGTTTTGGATCCCAGGTCAGTGGGGGATAACAGTCCTCTTAACACTGACACCTTCAGCTGGAAGGTTCATGTGGAGCGCTAGAGTTATCATGTACAGCAGAGATTCTAAGACTGAGAGAGTTTGGTGTGACACAGAGGATTATGTTTTTATTGTATCAGGCAGTACTGGAGAGTTTAGTCAGATATGGGAAGTTCGCATCGTATAGCAACCTGAACGTAAAACCTGAAACTAAACTCACAGGGTTGGTTCACATTGCTATGAGGGCGTTGAGGTGATGGGTCCTTTCAGACAGTCTATGAGCAGCCTGTTCTAAGGCCAGCTCAGAGGATGCTGAATGAGCCGTGACTCGTCATGCACACAGGGGAGCAGGTTTTACCAAGCGGCAGGCAACACCGCGTCCCCCGCTGTAAACTGAAAGAATCATTTGTAAAAAATTCAATCAAACTGTTAAATAACCTTGCCTGAAGCCATGGGGATTGGATAATAGATTCGTGAGGCGTTTTTACTTTATTTTTTATTGATTATGAGGTGTGTGTGAAATGAGTGTGGGGTAATTGTATGCACTGTTTGTTTTATTTTGTGCTGTCGTTACCGCATTATTGTATTTTCCAAACTGGACAAGAAATTATAATATCTAACCATAATGTATCATATATTACATCATCTCGTATCACATCGTATCATTGTATCACATCATACTGTTTCATAATGTTTTCCATTGCATTGTGTTTTATCGTATAGAATGGTATCATGTCCATCATATTGTGTCCTTCCATGTGTCCTTCCATGCTGTGTTGTATTGCATAGAATAGTATATCGCATCGCATCGTATTGTATTGTGACGGTCATGCACAGACCGCACATCTCACTTGCCTGTGTTAGCAAGCTATGGTGCTAGCTACTGGCTACAAACTCCACATGGGGTTAGCTTGCTGGCATGGAGGCCAGTTTCCCTTGTGCTCTGGGTAACTGCAGGCTCGGATACATGGGGGAGTGGCCAGGTGATGTAGCCGGGAACTTACCTGTGTGGACTTCTCCGGTCCCTCAGGCAAAAGAGGGCTGCCTGGGATTGTGTGGCTATTTATTGCTCCAGCCACAATTGGACCAGACCATTCTGTTGCCATGTTATGGGGGGGGTGCAGGCGGCCCTGATCAAGTTGTCTCCTGTCTCTGACATTATAGTTACTATTAATGTTAAATGTAAATGTGGCCAATTCACTTATATATATTGTAAAGTGTCCTAGTACTGCACCAGTGTTTGTGATTTTATTGTTTGTCATGAGACTGTTATGTGCACCCCCCTCTGTGTGGAAATGGTGCTGGTCACCTCCTTTATATGTCTGGGTCGAGCATTTTGGTCCTCAGTCTGGTTTTTGTCTGAGCTGGTGAGTGTGCCTAGAGTTTTGCTACTGTTAAAGACCTCTGCTTTAAGAGGCTGAGCAAAGCTTTGGATGCTTTTGCAGTGTGTAGTTTGATTTTTCTAAAATAGCAAAAAATAAAAAAGACATTTATTGTTTATTTTGGACTTTTTTTTGCATCATATTATAAATAAAATATACTTCCTAGGACTTTTCCCCTCCCTCTGTTTTTGGGCCTGACCCAACTATCCTCAGTGGCATCCCCTCGTCCATTCCTTCACAATCGTATTGTATCACATTGTATCACATCACATTGCATCTCATCGTATCGTATTGTATCACATCACATTGCATCTCATCGTATCGTATTGTATCACATTGTATCACATCACATTGCATCTCATCGCATCGTATTGTATCACATTGTATCACATCACGTTGCATCTCATATCGTATTGTATCACATTGTATCACATCACATTGCATCTCATCGTATCGCATTGCATCACATTGTATCACATCACATTGCATCTCGTCGTATTGTATTGTGTCACATATATCGGATCGCATCGTATTGCATCATATTGCATCGTATTGTTTTGTATTGTATCGTATTGCTGCAGGACAACAGTACAAAACACTGGGCCACTAGTGGAGCCGTTTTAGAAGCAAAGGACTGCTCCCAATTCACCACGGTTATTTATCACTATCTTTCAAACCTGATGCCTATCAGCTTCAGTCGGTACACCCGCTCAAGAATGACCTGGGTAACAGTAAGCCTCTTCAGTAAAACATCACAGTGAGACATTGTGTTTATCATGGCACTGGTTTTAAAGCTCTGTAAACTTTTTACAACAGTAGCAGCGGCAGTATCTCACACCTGTACCTCGATTGTGACGACGGCAGGGTAGACCTCTTCCTCCCTGCTCGGTGTGAGACAGATATGGGCCTCTCGCTTGTTATGCTTTGATGTGGAGTGGCTGCAGCACATTGCGAAGCTCTGTGAGTATTCATTAGACTTCATGGCATCCCAGTTTTTGCAATTATTGCTGACCTTTAAGAGGAGGAATTGATTTTACATACACAGTGCAAAGCTGCCTCGCTCCAGAGGCAGAACACATCTGTTACAGGGAGTCCCCGGGCTCACACACACACATACACACACGCATACACACACGGGTACAAACACACACACACACATACACACACACATACACACACACACACACCAGTTGTGTTTGGGTCCAAGAGAAAGCAGAAAGTGAGGTGAGGAAGACGTGAGGAGACGTCAGAGGACAGGAAGGACAACACAACACCTCTTCAGTTTGGATCCAGACAGATTCATGCAAGTCCAACCCAACAAGTCTGACCCGACACGTTAAGAAAAGTGTGCACTGAACACTTCAGCACAACAGAAATGATGTGCAGGAGAACAACCAGACACAGCCAAAGCTTTCATCAGTTAGACCAAACCAGAATGAGGAGTCTTTTTCATCAGCGAATACTGCTTTAATCAGGTGGAACTGTCCTGGATAAATGTCAGTCAGGACGCAAAGGAGGACAGAGATGCTCCCGGGATAAATCACCGCCAGCTCGTTCACCTCCTCCCCACTATGACCGGTCCGTCACCATGGCAACAGGCTAAACAGTGAGGAGGCTCGGTTAAAGCCT
The DNA here is from genome assembly GCA_029224185.1 of Karalla daura. Taxonomy (NCBI): domain Eukaryota; kingdom Metazoa; phylum Chordata; class Actinopteri; order Chaetodontiformes; family Leiognathidae; genus Karalla; species Karalla daura. The sequence goes on along the minus strand of CM055207.1, from coordinate 18,235,878 downwards.
CACTCGGTCGATATTTATCACCCACTCAAGCTTTATGGCCTCATGATGAGAAATCAAGGCCCGTTCTGTGTGTTTGTATGTGTGTGTGAGACCGCGTTTCACGTGTGTGTGTTTCATTTTCAGATTTGTGTTTTCATCACACTGAGTGACACTGATATGAAATCAGGATAATGAAGCAACAACCAGCTGCCAATGAATAAAACCAAAATGTGTTAACAATATTCCATCCTTTTACCGATTACTTTGTCAGTGTCCACACTTTGAATTTGCTTTTGGTTAATGGCACTCTTTCCCACTTACCCACCCTTATTCTCCACTGCTGTAGGTCAGGTTTGCCTGACCTGAACTGGTATGACTGTTGTGGTATGCTGCATGTGGAACTGCTGCTTTGCTGAAACAGTTTTTTGAGTGGATCATTCTGGACATTCATCAAATCAGCCACTTTTCCCCTCTCACTCCCCAGGGTGAGGGCGGTGATTGATCAGGACACTGCCAGCAGCCTAGCTGTCATTCCTTCTATCAGAGAAACAGCCCCCCCTCCCAAAAAAAATTTAATTTTTTGAGCTTTTTTCTAAATTATGAAGATGTCTGCATCACACATCACGCATCACACATCACAAACCTACGGTAAATGTGAAAGACCTTAAGGCAACATGAACCAGAAGGAGCTGGTTGAGATCAGAACAAACCTCATCACACCACCACGCAGCTGGAAAGAAGGTGAACATGTTGTTGCCATTTTTATTTGGAGCGCTGTCCAGCAGTTCAGGGGCCACAAGAAAGTTTTGCAATAACATGTGTGGTAATTGTGTGGTAATCTCTGGAAGGAATTATTGGCAAGTCACACTTACACAGAAATCAACTCAGAATTGGAGAACTGAATATGGCCAAGAAATTAGTGTACAGTATTCTCATTTCTAGTACCCCGCTTTCCTTGCAGGGCCAAAGGCAAAGGCAAATTTGGTGCTGAGTCGGGCTGGGTGTCATCAGAAGTTAAAACGTTTATAAAAAAGAGTTATAAAAAGGAAACAAACAAGAAAACTTTACTTCCACAGTGAAGTTGGACTGGATACAGAAAAGTACAAACCTTGTACATACATGCCATGTCAACTCAACTCGTTTTGTCTTTGATTGGAGTATTTCCCAAACTGCCCTTGTAGTATTTCGTTTCACTGCCTCCAGCCTCTTCTGGAAACAACTTTTTCCCGGCTTGCTATGGCAAACAACCACATATCCAGGATCAAAATGATCATCCCCTCGATTTTCTCCATTGTGTGCCCATCATTGTTGCTGTTGATGTTTTTCTTCCCCCCGCTTTTAACCGGCGGTCAACGGTGTCACTTTGCAGATGACGTCACACGCATTCGTTGCTGTGACAACCGGGTACTCTCAAGGTGACACTGTTATATAATCGAAAATTATATACAAGTTAAAAACCTGCGAAACATGAACCACAAAACAGAGAGGGAATACTGTATTCATATTTAGTAAGCACAAACAACATTAAGATATGATGGTACAGCATTGCCAACAGGTTCCACATTTTGGCAGCCCTGTAATAAATCAGCGTCTCACACATCATGTTCTGTCAGTTTGCGGAACTCCATCATGCTCCTCCTCTTCCTCCTCCCCTCCTCCTCACCAGCAGCAGCTGTGCCCCCCCCCCCCCCCCCCCCCCCCCCCCGACCCACCTCTGTGTGTTTTATTAGTCTGCAGCTCAATAAAGCGGATTGCTGACTCAACATGTTCTCTGCAGAATTCAGTCCCCAAAAATACACAGAGGGCTAAAAACAGAGTGGGTCTCAGCCCAGAAAGAGAGGGGCAGAAAGAGAGAGAGAGAGACAACAGGAGAGAGGGACTAGTGTGTGTTATATGGACTCTGCTTTACATCTTTGCTGTTTGTCCTTCTATTTTACGGAGAAGCATAAAGTGGTTTTGGCACAATGGAATCTGTAGTCTGGATTATAGAGGGGGAATTTATTTGGCAGTTTGCTAATATTAACTACATTAAAGTGAATCTGTCATTGTTTCAGAGTCCAGTTCTATTAAGTAGGACATTCAGTCAGCAAACAGCATTAGAAGAGACCAAGAAACTATATCTGTTGCTGCATTTGATTAATTATAGCAAAGTGAAGTTCTTAAGGTACGGGCAGCGCTGAAATAATAGGAGTTTAAATGAAAAGATTGAGGTCATATGAATTCCTCCTCTCCCAGCTTACCTCAGTGCCTTCCTCTACTCATTTTTTCTTCTTCTAACTCAGAATTTTGTCATGGAGCGCGAGTTCTGTCAGCTGAGACTCCTGGGAGCTTTTTTTTTAATCATCTATCAAATGAAAAGGTTTAACAAATGTAATTGTCCAGTGCGGCATCCGATACTGGTTTATCGGATGCGGTTGCTGCTTTTCACAGCCACTGATGAATGAGGACCAGTGGGAGCCAGGCAGTTCACAGGTGGAGTTAGAGCAGAGGTGAGATGGCAATGAGCAACAATTCAGTGCAGCAGTCCTGCAGGTTTTGACTGGGATGAAAAGTCACTTTAACGCTCCACATACACACACACACACACACACACAGGCCTGCCCACACACGCACCCACGCACACACACAGGCGCCCATTGGTTGCAGAGTGGGTGATAACCTATTATTATCTAGCTTCAAAGGTTCTCACATCCACAGCGCTGCTGATTCAAATGAAGGACAGACACACATACACACACACACACACACACACACACACACACACACCTCCAAAGCCTCTAATCGCACCAATGCACTGAACATACAGTCCATGCACCTCGCACCATTTTTCCGAGATTCTAAATGGAAGTGAAAGCTGATGAAACGGGACCTCATCCAGGACCTGGGGCAGCTGGTCGGCCCACCAATCACACAGGAGCAGCATGAATGTTTGAAGCGTGGAACACGCGTAGATAACAAGCGTCGGTGAATGAGAAGGTCTTCGAAAGTGACCCCTTGGTGCTGCTTAAGGATTCAGTGACTGAAGTGCACGAATTACGCAGCACATTATAGATGCAGGGATGAGGTGCTGCTACATGTTTGCGTGGGTGCGTGTGCTTGCTTGTGTGTGTCTGTGCGTGCGTGCATGTGTGCGTGCATGCTGTTATGAGTGCATACTGTGATATATATGATGTGTTGACGCTTTTGTTCCCACAGATGAAAATTAGCTCCAAGAGACCAACGGGATTAGAGGAGGGAGCCTCGAGTGGCCGTGTGTAAGTGTATGTATGCATCTCACATCTGAAGATTCCATTGTTGCTTTGAAATAAGAGCACTATTCAGATCTCTTCCTACACAGATTTACAGCCAGTGGCTAGTCATCTGACTCGCTGCTTCATCTGCGACATGTCGAGACACCTGTGGAGGTGATGCAACACACTGACACCTCTCAGCTCCGGCGAGGGCAGCAGCTCTCCATCCATCTCTGCCCCTAACAGTGCTGGCGAGTTACACTCTTTTTTTTAAATTTCACACATTGAGGGTTTCGTGAATAGTGTATTACTCTGGATGGAGCTTTAGAAAAAGTTTTTGGTAGGATGTTTTAGTCATGATCTCTCCCTTTTACCTCAAGGCTCATTTACACTATGGATGTCAAATCTACATAGTACGTGCATAGACTTGCGTCGTCTGTACACATACTTTAGCTGCACTAGCTACGTTAGCACGGAAACTTAACATGTATCCCCTGGGAGACAACACTGAGTTCAGAGTGCACTTAGGCTCCAAGATCAGTTTTGCTCCCAAACAATTATGGCGGCCATGAATACATGATTACATACACTTTCCAAAACACAGCTTGCCTCTGTTCTTGTTTTCGTGCCGCTTTCGCATCCCGTTCTTGTTCTTATTCTTCTTCTTTGCTCCTTACCAACCGCATGCGAGCTGTGCGGTGCTACAGTGCCCGAACGATATGCGGCGGTGCATCTCCGTCTTCATATGCGTCGATGCATCCACACTCTTGCAAAGAAAAGAGCAAATGACGCATGCAATCTGTGGACCTAGATGGACGAAGGGGGCTTCACGCATCGATGTGCGTGGAGAATAAATGTCACACTGGAGTAATACAGCATGTGAGAGTATTAGAATGCGACTGACAGACAGTGATGCCATAATTCCACGATTGTATGCGATGTTTCAACGCTTAATATTCAAAATGCATGCGATGCATTCATTGCGTACCTATTATGTATGTATTCACCCATCTGGAACGATCCTGTCGTCCGCCGCATTATAGATGGCCACTCTGCAGCATCACCTCGCTGAGGCTCGCCACAACGCGTAAACACAACGTCCGAGGCCGCGTTCAGTCCACACGCGCACACGGCTGAACACGCGCTGAATTTTTGCAGGCGATCCCAGATGGCTGCGAGTTGGCGTCCGCCACCTGTCAATTATCACCGGCCGGGGGAGCAAACGATCTGGCGTGGGTGGTAGCTGTTGCTTTGGAGGCTAAAAAAAAAATGCGTCTAAGCCTTTTATTGGTCTTTCATCTTTGTAAAAGATGCTTCGCATAAAGCTAGAGACTTTACGTTAAGTGTCTTCAACATTTAGCGAAATTTCGCCAAAATTAATAATATTCATAAGAAATATCATAAGTGAAGACATAGTTAATTAAAAACTTGAATAAAATTAAAAACCTATGACAGCAACAATGTTTTTATTGTTGCTCTTTCTATTATTGTTCATCATCACTATATTATAATAATATTATCAATGTTCATACTACTGCTTATCATAATAACAAGCTTTGATCTTCTATTAAGTTGCACTGACAGGACAGTCGTGACGTAGGCAGTGACCTGAGCAGTGCATGCTGCCCTGAACTCCCTCCTGCACTATTACCGTGATGCAAATGAACGCCGTCGCGGCGACTAAGCCAGTTAAAATGCCCAAACAACGTCTCGTCTCATGAGCTTTCACTTTGGGGCCCCTGGGCAAAGACCACTCTCTCTCACACGCGGGCTCGCGAGCCCGCACGCACCTGCAGCGTTCGCTCTCGTTACCTCGGGAAGAGGCGGGCGGTGAAAAGTTACTGACGATCCTGATGGAGACGCCGTCGTCTCCGGTCGCATCACCCGCAGCACGAAAATCATTCCCCCCTGAATACATTGCGGGAAAACAATGGCAAAATTTGAAACAAAGCACGTAAATGGAAGCGAGGGGGACAAAAAGACCAGGAAAGGAAAAGGAGATCGAAAAAAAGGACGAGGACAGGGATAGACTTCTACAGGTTTAAGAGCCCAGCGTCGAGCTTAACACAAATTTATAGCGGAAAATAAAAAGGAGGAAAAAGCTCCGGGTCGCGGCTGTTTCAGGTAATTAAAGCTGTGAGGCGATAAATGGGCAGAATAACAGAGGGGACTTCAGTTTTAACCCTCAGGCGACCGGCTCAGCATTGAGGCTGGAGATCTTTCCAAAATAGCTACAAGCTGATAAGTGCGTTCCTCTCCATGAATCTGTGTCTTGACAGGCAGATAAGAGCTGGAGAGAGATGGAAGGACAGGATCTGTCTCAACTCTGATGATTTGGTGGACATCTTTGATGTTGACACGATTATTATTACTTATGATGAGGTTTGTCACGGTGATGAATGAAAAATAAAGTTATCGTATCATATGAGTTCAATTAGAAGCAAAAAAAAACAGAATTGTCAGAGAAACGACAGACATTAGATTAGCCTTAGAAGAGAGAAGAAAAAAAACATCATTAAAAAGGAAGCCAGAAGCGGGAAGAGGTGCGTAAAATTGTTACGAGGTTAAAAATATTTTTCTTTAAGGGAATGAATTTGTTTCGTCTCGGCCTAGTCTCTCTGCACAGGGTAATAACTTCCACCAACATTCATCTCACAAACCTGATTCCACATTAATATTTCTTGGACCACACACACACACACACACGCACGCACGCACACCTGCACGCCGGCCTCAACGTGGCGTAGAAACGTCTCCAACACAAAATTCCCTGTGCATGCTCGCTGTGTTCCGAAGTAATTATTTTTTAATAGTTTTGTTTTATCGCAGCTGCCTGCTAAAAGGTTAGCCTTTAATAAATAAATGATTAATGGATTCTCTCCCCCTATTCCCCCCCTCTCTATCTCTCCTTCACACTCCATTTATAAACCGAACCCTGCGCTGTAGCCCAGCGGATCCACAGAGACGCGTTTCTCTCAAATGTACCTCGACGCGGCGCCAGGAGGGGAGGATTGCGAGGAGAGGCGTCGCCTTTCGGAGAGAGCCAGCGCGTCTTCAGTGTGCGAGGGCTCTCAACTGTAATTGGGTTTTTCTGCACTCATCCAGCTCCTACGGTGACTCACTCCTCGCGGAACAAGCAGCAGCCATCTTGGTAATGAGGGGCCACGCCGGCACCCCTGACACCGAATGGCTCAGCCCCATGGAAATAAGTCTATTTAATGGCACCAGGAATTACTGACACCCAGCTCTGACCTTTAACACGTGTTTTTCTTTTTGTCCGAGCAATTTAAATCACCAAGGTGAGTTTTCACCATCACAAAGAAAATAATATCCAGATTCATAGAGTGTAAATTGCCCGCACGAGCGGCAGTTTAATACGATGCGGTTCCACGCGTTTCAAAGACACGAAATTCAACTTGCTGCATATATATGTGTGAAATCACTGAAAATTAGCCCCAAAATTGCACTTGCAATGGATTTTCCCTTTCACCAGCACACTGTGGGCTGTGGAGGGAGGGAATAAGAGGGCAAGATTACAAAGATTACCGGAAATAAGACTTTCTTTCTCCCAGGTCTTATTGACTGAGCTTGCCAATAAAATGGCCGCTGTTATTTTGTGAACAGCGTTGGCGGAATCTGGAGAGCAGCTTCAGGAGTCAGGAGAGCGGCAAACTAGCCCGTCTCACCCCGTGATTTGGCTGCACCACAAAATGGGTTTCAGATTTTCAATTTTCCTGATTTTTCTGTCATGGTTCACGCATGAAAGAAGAGTTGGTGGAGAGACTGCAACAACTTCTTCACATGGAGGCGAGGGACTACTTATCTTTTGCATCTGAGTATTTCAGATCTCTAAAAACCATGTTCCACTTCGCATCAAATCAGACTGATTTCAATCATTTCTGTCCCATGAAAAATGTGTGAAGCATTTTAAGCCAATTCATAATTCATGTACTTCATGTACATGTACATAATTCATGTACCCAATCTAGCATTAAAATTACCTATATAATTATATATTGTATATATATTATATATTGAATGTGTGTGTGACCAGTTTCATTGTTGTAGCGTGTTTTGTGGCGTAACAGTTTCAATTTTATGAAGAGTATATACCTTAAATATCAGGAATCCCAGCCAATCATTTAATTGGGGAAATTTTATTGGGAAATGTGACTAAAATTAAACGTATAAGGACATGTAACTTGTGCACTTCGTTTAGCAAAATGATATATCTATACAGACATATCATGTTGTAGTTAATATGTCTGGTTTTGGACAACCAGAGTGAAGAAAACATAGGAAATAGGAATTGCATTAAAAAAAAAAACCTTCCTAAACAGAATCATCCTTAAGACACCCACACACCAGCATCACACAGCTAGAAACACTCTAATGACATAATGACATAGTGAGTGTGTGTCACACTGGAAGCTAAATGCCAATGCCTGCTGAGTGTGTGTGTGTGTGTGTGCGTGTGTTTTGTCAATGCTGCAGTAATGACAGCAAGTGACTCGCCTGACTGAATTGATGTTAATCCACCAAATATTTATTATTAAACTCGAGTGAGCCAAATTACATGTTTTTAAGAGATACTTTTCAAACAAATTAAGACTCGACTCAATTGTGTGTGTGTGTGTGTGTGTGTGTGTGTGTGTGTGTGTGTGTGTGTGTGTGTGTGTGTCTGTGTGTGCGCGTGCGTGAGAGAGAGAGAGAACTGCCTCATCACTACAGTTATCACCACAATGCATCCAAAACACTTTCTACTCATGCGCTGCTTACTAAAGACAATCACACAGGAGGCAGTTTGATGTCGACTGATTTAAATAAAAAAGCTTGAGCTTCAAAGAAAATGGAAAATTTCACATTGTTTCTGTTCCTCCATGTACCGTTAGCATACCGCACAGTGCTATGTGACACGGGGCAGTTCAGGGATGAGCCTCTTACTCAAGCAGAACTGTCAACGTTGGCAATATCGCATATTGCGTTAACTGCCAGTGTCACAATAGATACAAAATCACAGAACAACAAGATGACATTTAAAATAGTAAATAGCGCAGTAATAAGGTCAATTAAATCTAAACTACACAAAACACCATACCAAACAGGATCCATCTCCTGGAGGAAAATACATCTGAAATGAACAAACAGTCACCTATTGGGAAAAAAAAACAAGCCAAGGACAGATGGTTTTCCTAAATAGCGTTCAACAAGACCTTCAATAACTTCTATGAGAACATGCGTTTCAGCCTTTTACAGGTGCACTCGTTTTCTGAATGGAAACAACGTCCTCATATGCTCGCTACCGTGCCAACACAGCGCTTTTGTGCCATCGATGAGTGCCCTCTGACTGACGATGGGTCAGGTTTTTATGGTTGACAATCACCGGCGTGTGAGTTGCCGGAGTGCAGCCACTGTTGTCCCCGCCTTGTACTTAACGGTCGTGCTCATCGTGTGTCTCATATTGCACAGCAGTGCACATCAATTGCACAATTTGCCCACCTCGCACAAAATAGGGCCTCCTCCGCAAACGTGAGGCCCTACGCACAGTGTGTGCTTTGCATTAGGGAAGGGGCGGCCCGGCTCTTAATCTGTGATACAGGCTGAGAAATCCCACCTGAATGCTCCCTTGAGCAATGGGTGCGTCTGGCTACTTCGGCATCTCGCACAGTTTGCAGTCTTTGCGTGTGTCGAATAATCAAGGAATCATGAAAACGGAATTAAAAAGCATTAACTGGGGCGGCATAGTGAATCAGTCAATAAGTGCTGACCTCACGCTGAGCATGGGATGGGTTTGCATCCCGTGCTCGGCTTGCTCTTCTGTAGGGTGTTCTTCCCTGGATCCATCCAGGCTTACCTATAGTCCAAAATGCATCTCGTTTTGTGTGTATGTGAGAGAGAGAGGTGTGAATAGTGTGTTGGCGTGTGTGTGTGTATTTATGCCCTGCCATGGACTGGCAGCCTGTCCAGGACTGTGCGGGGAGCGGTTTACTCTGCTGTCCAGTTGAGGGGCTGCCTCTTAAAGCAGCTCCGTGTTTGAACCCCCCGGATAAACTGCAACCTCAGGCCCGCCGAGGTGTGTACAGGAGACAACAGGGACAAACAAAGAGCGTGACAGCAGCGCGGCAGCGGTAGGCTGTCCCGTCCTTATCAGTCTTGTCAGCCGCCACTGCCTCCTCATCCAGATAATGCACCTCGGCCCAAGGTGAAGACATCCCCTCTGACAGGACGGCGCTCGCTGCCAGATTAATTTCTGCAGACTATCCCTTTAAGTGCCACTTCCCCCCAACATTAATTCAGACTAAAATCCGGGGATGGCGTCTTCACGCAGAGCCCCACGACAACAAACACAGCCATCAGTGAAGATCAAGGCTGTTTATGTCCCGGCGCGACCACTTGCTGGCGCTCCGCCGCCTCCCCAGCGCCACATAAATCGCCGGCGTCCTTCAGGGTACCGGAGTTGGGGGAGGGGGGGGCAGGAGGGCACACCGACAGCTTATTGAACAATCCAAGTGGTGCTTCTGTTTCACGGCAAATGTCATCGTTTGCACATTTCGGAGGTCGTAAGCGGCAATGAGAACGTTTAAATGATGCACTCAGAAAAGGCATTTAAAGTGCCGGCGCTCTGGTCGGCTGCTCCGCCGCTGGGACGATGGTCCACACAGCAGTTCCTGAACAGTGGTGCAATATAACTGATTATGGGAAAGCAGCTTTCCCAGATATATAAACTTTCCTTCAGGAGAAATAAAAGTTTTGTTTGTCTGTTTTTTTTTTTTTTACGACTTCATTACATTTTACAGCAAATGCACGATACCTCATTTTGCTGCTATACTGCATTCTGTTACACATGAACGTCACATCACATTTTTTAGACCAATAAATGGTTGAATGGGATTTGGATGGAAATGGGACCATACTGTTGAGCATGAATTGGCATACATGTTAAAGGCTTAAACTGGTAAATTAGTGTTAACAGGGAAGTTGAACAGGTTTGAGTCTTGGTCTTCCTTTTCTTTCTGTTGGTTAGGCTAGGGGACAGCTATAAAAGCAGGTTGGAATTAAATAGATTGAGGCAAGTAATCAATTCTTTCATTTTGGAAACGTAAAGCACTTTTACTTGATTGGCGCAGTTAATGGGATACCGATTTTAGATGAGTACATTTGTCTTTGATTATAATTATCATCCATCCTCTTTGTTAAACTACCAATCAAGTTTCCAAAGCAGTGCGTCGCTTTGCAGACCAGTCCTCTTCCTGCCAGCCACTGGAGCGAAATCAGCCTTAAAAATAATGATCAAACTGTCAAAATAACGCATGGATAAGTCAAGTGAAGCCTGTAATAAATTGACCGTTTGACCCATGTCTCGGTTTTTGTCAGTTCACCAAAAACTCAGCAGAAGACAGAAGGAAAACCAAGTCCAGGGACATTAAGTCAACATAATTTCACTGTAAGAACGGAGGAGAAAAAAAACCTCATGAAACATAAATGAAGCAGTTCCCAGCAGATGAAGCTTCATTTCCATTAGTTAATATTTCACAATTAGCATTTTCAGGAAATTACGCCAAAAGATGTCACTTATTCCTCCCCTGCCCCTGTTTGCCATCAACTTTTCTCTTTTTTTTTGCCAAGCAATTAGGTTTTTATTGCTGAAGCATTAGCAAATGGGGTCAGAGGATTCTTTCTGAATAACACTGTAATGAAAAAATAGTCCTGGTCAGACCGATTAGCATAATGGATGACCATAACTGCTCATCTACATTAATGATTCACAAGGCGTAAGATGAGTGAGACACTTACCCTTTGGCTGCGACAGCAGCCAGCGAGCACAGGGGGGGGTGTGTGTGCATGTGTGTGTGTGTGTGTGTGTGTGTGTGTGTGTGTGTGTGTGTGTGTGTGTGTGTGTGTGCGTGTGTGGACCTGGTTGTTTTGATAGTGTAAATGAATTAAGGTACAATATGATCCTGTCTTTAATGCCTTTTCTGCAGCTCTTTCCGGCAGCAGAGCACTTCATTTTGAATTATAAGAGCAAAGAGAGCACGTGATTTGCTGGGGAAAATGTTAACTGTAATATTAGTGTTATTGCTATATCATATTGTCATATCATATAGCAAATATCATATTGTTGTTGTTGATCTTGCTGTTGTCTGTGTATTTTCTTTATAAAGGATCAATCAAGAAAATAATCAACAGCTTCATCAGTGGAAATAAATAGGAGCCAAGAACACCTGAACAGACGAGTACCACTGCCAGATTCTCTTTGAGTGTTCTCTACGTCCAGGTAAGAAGAAAAAACGGGTTTGATCGCACATCACAGACTGCACACCGCCAGCTGCTGAGAGGGTCTACATTTACATTCAATGAATTGGATGGTGGTGGGTAATTAGGGACACACGCGCCCCCTCTCCAGTCCCTTTCACTTGTAGATTCGATTGGCTTGATGTCTGCCCATCTGTCTGTCTCACACACACAGTTGGGAACCAAATGAAGCAAGCCCCGTAAACATTTACTGCATGCGCACGCCGGCAAACAAATGCACTGCTCCTCAGCATTCTGCATCAGACACGCACACGCACACAGATAACAGACAAACATGGATTTATGTCACTGCGGGCAGCACTCGCGCACAGGCGCAACGGCTGTTAAGCATCGCAGTCACGACACACACCGGCACCGAAAGCAGAGGGAGACAGAGTGACTCGATGAAAAGATTTTATCCAGAGCAACCAGCGGCTCCATGACGAACAGCGAAATGACGAAAATGTCACATCTCTTTCTAGAGGAAAAAAAAAACCCTGAATGCTTCGTTCCGAGGATTCGGTTTTTCCATATTTGTTTGGTTCTCTGGGTTGGATTCCGGAGTCACTCCTGCTGCCAAGGCTCCGCACAGATTTCTGCCAGCAAGATGTTAGCAGTGGCACCGGACTCCGAGTCATGGCTCATTGTAGATCTCTGCTAAAAGCCGGGCAATTTTGACAACTCCAAACAACGATCTGACATCGTCAGAATCGTGTACCGACTGCTCCCCGTTCTTGAAGTCTAACAGGCAGCCTTCTAGGAACCACATCAGATTGGCATACATACTGTAGGACTCACTTGAGACTAGTTGAGGAACATTCTCTTAAACTGGACTTTTTCACTCTCAGGGCAAGTTCTCTTCACAGAGGAGAATGAGGTAGAAATCTATGGCTAATCTTAATAGATTCCATCTCCCTTGTTAAGCCTCTGACTTCAGCGATTGAATAGTAAATTAACCCAAGTCTCAAGATTTACAAACATCTGCATCCGTGCGGGCAAGGGACAGCTCTGGAGGGGGAAAAAAAAAAACAGCCAGTCACACTGGGTGGATGAACTCAAATGAGCCGTGGTGCTGGAGACATCCTGCTCATGACAGCCCATTTGGCTTTACATGATCTCACAGCAGTGCAGCCAAAATCTTTTCTACATGGACGAACTCCAGTTACACTGAGGTCTGCGACTCGCCTCTGTTCCCGGCTCATGTCATGAAGCATCACTGCGAAAGTACTCAGCCAGAGGAGAAGTGGACCAGACTCATTGCGGCCAAAGAACAGCGGCAAACAACAGACACACAGCGCCTCCATCCAGCGTACAGGGGATGAACTTTGGACATAATGCATCATTAGGTTTGGGAACTGAAATTCAGTTCCAAATCAGAATCAAATGGAAAATTGTCCAGTTCCAGGTATCCGAAAACATTTGGGAATTTTGGTACTGCTAATTGGGTCCATCTATCACCAAAAACACATTTACTACGCTCTGAAATGTTGAGTCTGGGTCCTTGAACTACCTCAGTAGTTCAAGGATTATTCATAATATTGGTTCATCCTTTTTTCCGGTCTTTTAAAACCTTGTTTTCCATCTCAATGGAAACTAAAGTGAATTTCAAAAATCCAAACATTTATACGATACCAACAATACCCAACATAATGCTATCAGCGATCATGTATAAAAGGGATCTGGCTCTGTGTCTGTTTCTACATCTCAAACTCTTATAGATTTCACACTGGTTAAGAGGAACCAAAGTTCTACCTCCTCTGCCATCAACTACAACCAGTGGAACATTGCAAAATGAGGGGGAAAAAACATGTCAATGTGAAAATGGCAGTGCCTTGCAAATTCCAACTGGACAATGGGTTATGTAATACATCCCAACATGTTTTTTTTTCACATTAAAGGCATATCTGCAAAAAAAAGTGAGACCAACATCATACCTAAGGCCCATGCACGATATTTACTGTATACTGTACATTCATCATCATGACTTCCGTCCTTGGTAACTGGTGTCACACAGTTAAGCTGGAGTCTATCTCAAATACAGGATGAAATGCAGGAACACACCCCGGATATACCAACAGTCCATCGCAGGACACAAGCACCGACGCGCATACACACTGTTGCGCCAGTACTCTGAGGATGTGATGACTCGACGTGGGTGTTATTTCTGCTGCTGCTATACAGTAAGACACCAGCCTGTTGGGGGGGGAAATGCTCTGCAAGCCTCTCTTCCTCCTCTTCACACGTTACATTAAGTGCTGAGCAAACGGCAATGCTCGGAGCCAGAGGTTGACTTTATTATCTCATTAACTGTGTCTCTGAAGGACTGAGGGAAGCTCAACCTCATTCAGGAGGAAAATGGCAATAAGAGCAGAAAGATGTGTCACGCACGGCCTTGGGACAAAGATGTAGTACAACATAAAACAGCACAAAGACAGGTGAACGCAAGTTGTTCACAGCTCGATAACCGCTGGTGACTACATGGTCACCCGTTTAAAAGCTAAACTCAGTCATGGTTATGTGTGACACACACACACACAGTGAAAGAGTGAGAGAGGAGAGAGAAAGAAACACACAAAAATGCATGTGCTTGTAACTGAAAAGTACAGTAAAAACAAAAAGTAGAAGAGTTTGATATCAGTGATATCATGTGTTTACATCCAAGTGCTTCCAGTATGTGTAGTATGTGTTTGAGTGTGTGTGTTGTGTGTGTGTGTGTGTGTGTGTGTGTGTGTGTGTGTGTGTGTGTGTGTCTCCCAGAGAGTATGATGATCCAATTGATCAAAGGAATGAGCAAGGACAAGCCAACAAGAACTAATTAAATCTTGAGCAGCACTGCCATCACTTCTAGCCCAATCATGACGCTGAGAATGTTGCTCCATTCGGTGTGTGCGTGTGTGTGTGTGTGTCTGTTTTCTGAGGGCGTGAAAGAGACTTGAACTCTGCAGAGTTGAGATACTGAATTTTGGGAACAAGTGTACATTAAAGCAGACATATTGCACTGTTCCATATTTCAGAACATATTTACAGTGTTATGATATTATATGTTCGTGGTGAACCACTGCAAAGCAGCATGGCATGAGCAATAGGGGTTCAGCTGTAACCCACCAATGAGATTTCACAAGCGTCTCCCTGAACAAAATGTAAAGAGATCTCAGAGAAGTCTGTGTAAAGCCTGATGTCAGTACCAAAACAAGTCCGAGATGCCTGTCCCCAACCAGCATCCTGTCCCTGCCTCTCTCTGAGAAGAAAAAGACGTGTAGGTACATGTCTGCGTATGTGTGGAGTTTGGCTACGCTGCTGCCAAAGGTAAGCAAAAAGCAGTAAAATATGCAGAATATGTCCCCTTTAAGAGAAGTGTGTGTGTGTGTGTGCATGTGTGTGTGTGTGTGTGTGTACATGTTTCTGAAAGATCCATTATACCTTGGTCATGTGACAGAGTGTGTCGACAACCAAATATTCCCACACATAGTAGATACTCATCTTTGCTTGAAGTCCAGACACACAGATGCACCCACAGGTGCACACACACATGCACACACAAGACTTCAGACATTCACAAATTGAGAGTGACAGACAGCAGAAACGAATGATGTGCCACGGCAAGGTGCAGAGTAAAGCCAACCCCAGAAGGTAACTGGAAAGCAGAGTGAGACACTTTTCCTGAAAACTAAGAATATAAATAGGAATCCATCAACATCACAAAAAATCCTGGAGAGACGTCTCCATCGCAGCGCCAGCTCAGAGGGCATAGTGGGATCAAACAGTCAGATGCTGAGGGAATTGAGGTAAGCACGCAGTCAGGCTCATGGAGGATCCGTATTTGATCCAAAGTGCAGATGATCTGGAGGCTTCACTTGCTTATAGACCACAGAGGGGAGGAAAATAAAGGGGGAAAAGGTGTGTGGATAGTTGACCCTCAAAAATACAGCAGGTCAAACCAATCAGATCCAATCAGATCAATCTGCAAGTTCTTTTCAGTCATGGCTGTCATGGAGTTGTGAGATTTTTAGTAGAAACGCATACTTTATATTGTAAAAAAAAAAACAAAAACAGAACAAAAAACCTACTGAAAACCTACTGCCAAATTGCCTAACAAAGGGTTTTCAGGGAGAAAATCTTGTTGTGCGATGCAATATGATCGACTGCCTTTAAACCATAACAATTATCAGTAACAATGCAGGAGATGATGGCGTTGCTGATCTGACAAACTTTGCATTACACACAATAACAGTGACGCATGACGCTGCAATGTGTGTCACAGCTGATCCTGGGTCAGCCTGGTGATCACAACTCATCTTTAAAGATGGTGTGATCAGAAAAGTGTGTCAACCAAAGAAAGCATTGCACCAGCCTCCTTTATGAAACCACAACAATGGCTATAATTAATGAATGCTTGTAAAAGATTAATGAGTCCTTATTGCAGAGCTGGGGGCAATGATTAAATCAATGGTATTACTCAAAGCTATGTCTTCTAACCAAAAAACGCTGACCTATAAAGAAATCGTTTCACATAAAAATCACACATTTGGTTTCAGTAATCCTTTGTGTATTTTCATCATAACCAGGACTGATTTTAGATTTTTTAAATGACACCGCAAGGAGGAAACAAATCAGGAATAATGGAGGGAGAGTGAGCAACGGGGGAAAGAAACCAAAAAGAAGAAAAACATTGTTTTTTTTTTCTTCCTCTGAGCTCATTTCAACACTGCCAACAGTGGCTGCAAAGATTAATGTGACTAATATTTGGATCAATAATTCATTCGGGCCTGTTCAGTGTCTCTGTTGGTCTAGGCACAGGAAAAGACGGCAAATGCAACAATTTGGAGGCAATGTTTTCCTGCCAAATGTTAATAAAACAACAGAAACTCAACATAGAAACAAAAGCAAGAGAGAGAGAGAGTGTTTGTGTGTGTGTGTATATATGTGTGTGTGTGCGTGTTTGTCTGGAGGGCGTGGGCGGTGAGGGTTGGGGGGCTTCGCTGCCAATCAATCCGGGAGTTCGATTTTTCTTTCCTTAGACAAAGACAAAAATCCAACTTCATCCATCAGAGAAGAAAATTAGAGCCACAAACACGCTGCTCGCTCTCTCACTGTTCCTTGCCCACTGCCCTGCAGTCTCCCCATGCCTCAGAGCACCGTCTGTTTCTACTCGAGTGGCGGATTAGCACCTAGCAGACACAAATCCTCCTCCCTCACACACACACAACAAGGTCCGGAGCCAGAGCAGGCAGTCGGCCGATGCGGCCACACTTTTTCATTCCAGTCATGGGGAGAAATGCTAATGGTGGGGGGGACATCCACGCCAACCTGTGTGTGTGTGTATCTGTGCGTGTGTGTGTGATCTGCATTCATCAGTCACAAGCATCAAACCTGCTACTCAACATCATAGGGGTCTGTGGATGCATCACATGATGTAAAACACATACCTCACCCTTCAGACAAATGACCACATGATCACATGACTGTGATCATCGTGTGTGCGTGTGTGTGTGTGTGTGTGTGTGTGTGTGTGTGTGTGTGTGTGTGTGTGTGTGCGTGTGTGTGTGTCTGTGCGTTTGTGTGTCTGTGTCTGTGAAATGGAGCTAATTTGTAATTGAAATGGTTTTCACTTGTTCCCTTGTGATAACAAGGGAAGGACATGCAAGCTCCACACAGAAAAGCACCAAGAGCACTGTTCACCAGACCACCACGCCAGTCATGAGATGTCATTCACCTGAGTCTTGAGGCGTCTGTCCATGCCTCATACAATCAACACCGGTATCACAAGACACCAATCGCAGGGCCGGAGCGTCAACATCCTGCATTAACAGCTTTCCCCATGTTTTTTGTCTTTGACTTTGACGGCCCGTCTCACCAGTTAAACCTCAAGGGAAAAGGATGAAGGTCAAAACAAAGTTCTAAAGACAGTGTATGTTGGTGGCATCACTGTCACACTCCCATTAATCTCTGACAGCTGCTATTTAACGTCGGCGAATAGACACTTGGGTGTTCTCACTGGAGCACAATTTGGTGGCCTGACATCTTGGTTCTCTCTGAATGCACACACCGAGACAAGTAAATTATATTCCTTTTGGACGCGCACATGGGCATGTTTTGCTTTCACGCGCGAAAGAAAATTTGACGCGGACCCTCTTACCGCTCCTCACGCGCATGACAGTCAAATAAGGGCTTGTGACGCTGACAAGCATCAAACTGCGAGACCTGGATGAGTTTTAACCCTGGTCCGATTATGGCTTAATGGTGGCGGTTTGGAGCCAAACATCAAACGTCTCTGGCTGCAGGTCATCATCTCTGAGGATTTACTGTCGTGCTGCTCTTTATAGCAGTGAATCAAACAGATGACATCTAGCTGGACACAGCGGCGGCACCAGAAAGTTAGAACAAGCATCTTTCGCAATGCTAAGACAGTTGCAATTTAATTAGAATGTCCCCTAACACAGTAATAAAATTGTGTTTTATCAAAGCAGACCGAAAACAGCTTAACAACTGGAAATATTTTCTGCATTTTCATGCATCATTAGGTTTGTGTGAGCATACCACTGCATAATCAATCAGTCCAAAATTGTAAACAGAGGGCAGCTCATTTATGAGTAATATTGAATGCAAGTTCCCATGGACAGATCAGGTCCTGTGCCTGAGGAGAGGAGAAGAAGGAGGAGAGAAGAGAAGAGAAGAGAAGAGAAGAGAAGAGAAGAGAAGAGAAGAGAAGAGAAGAGAAGAGAAGAGAAGAGAAGAGAAGAGAAGAGAAGAGAAGAGAAGAGAAGAGAAGAGAAGAGAAGAGAAGAGAAGAGAAGGAACTGATGCACAAGAGGCTGCAGGGGGTCGGTGGACAGCCAACTACTTGCTAATGATAAACCAGACCAGTTGACACCCAGTCTGATCCAGTTTCACCACCAATGACCAACAATGAAGGAAATCAGGCAGAAATAATATGCTTTCCAAGAGACAGGCTGAAATAATCTCATCTCTGTTTACATATCCTCGCCATGTGTCACTCCACTGAAGAAAACTGTAGACAGTGTGTGTGGCTGTGTGTCACAGCCTCGGGACAGGGTTGAGTCAGTGTTTTGAAACCGCTCACACATATTCCCCCAACATGCAGAGGAATCAGAGGGTCAGAGTTTACCACTGGTCCTCTGTGGAGATGGGCTCTGAGTCTGCGACTGTGTGGGAAGCAATGTGAGGTCGGGTCCCGGGGAGGACTGAGGGCGAGAAACAGCGACATAGACACCAATAAATGATTTAGCTGCAGTCACAGCCGTGAAGTCAAAACGCCTTGATTCGACCGGCAGGGGTTTTTTTTTGTTTGTTTCTGCAGCCCACACGCCATTGCTGTGTGGGAGATGTGTGGACTGTGGGCTGCGCTGAGCACTCAGCACACAGGGCCGTCACCACACAACCCCATGTACTGTAGTCACTTGCAGCTGAAACTGGTCCATCAAAGATGATGATGATCTGTGTTTAACTCAGGGCCTTCTCTAGCCATGCAGGCCGAGAATCCATGTCCCAATCCTGTTGCGTGTGCTAGTTGAGCAATATATCCACTAGGAGGCAGCACTGAGCGAATAGTTCACTGCCAGGCCCGAGGTCGAATTCGTTCATAAAGGAACATGGCATCAGTGGAAGAAGTTTATAAGCAAAGCAAAGAATGACAGCACAGGAGACAGCGGGGGTTTGTGTGGACATATCATGCATCTATCATAGCATTTAGACGTACATCTTCCTGTTCATATTCTTGTTCTTCTTTTCCTTCATTTGTTTCCAGTCATCGTGGGGTACAGCACCCCAGTAGTTTCCAGTGGGATAGCTTCTGTTTTATTCGTACCAACATATCTGTAATCTCGCTAAAAACGGATCATGTTTTGCGTGAAATGTACACACAAACAGCACGACTGCATGCGCACAGTCCAGGGTCAGTTTCACTCACAAACAAGCATGGTGACAGTATGTAGATACAACATATATCATACATGTGTTTGTGATTGCAAACGCACAGCTTCTCTTTAAACAGTTCTGCCATATTTGTTTGTTTTCTGTTCCTGCTTCTGTTCCTCCTCTTCTTCGTGCCTTTCTGACCACATGCGAGCTACAGCACCCCCAAAGATTTCTGGTGGTGTTAAATCTTCATCTGTGTCAACGCATCTGTTAGCTCACCATGAGAAGACCAAATCGACATGCATACAGCTTAAGTAGGCCTTTAAAAACCTTGCTATGTCCACACTTCAAAGATATTTGGTTTGTTTTCTGATTCTTCATAAATCATATTCTCTTTTGCCAAGAGTTACTCTCCAGCTCATTGACCTGCCATGACACATGTGTTTTTTGTGTGCGCGTGCTTGCTGCAGTTGTCTCTTAAAGGTTAATAAATTAGGAGAGGAGGAGGCGGAGGATGGCGAAATGCAGCCTTGCTCAGGTGATCCAGCTGATAATTGCACACTCTGCCCGCCGGGGCTTGTTCTGGATAATTGGAGGCTCTCGCCGGCTAAACGCGGCAAGGTGACGGCAGCCAAGTCTTCTTCGAGGTATAATCACGGTAATCTCACAGCCGTGGCCTTGTTGTTCTCACTGAGGATCCCGTAAACAGGAGTCAATGGAGCCTCTGGCCAGAACTAGGCCGTGCCGCTTATCTCCACCTCTCCACTTCAAGTCCTATTGAGATCAACGATTAGTTCTGGAAAAACACAAATTTCAAGTGCCACACTTTGTTCCAAGAAAATGCATGTCTTGATGCAGGAGGACTGAATCCGGGTCAGCAAACACAGAACAGCAGATGCAAAAGAGTAACCTTTTACCTTTGATCACCCAGAGGCCATCGAATTTCAACAAATGACTCCAGGTTTGTATCCTCCACCCCTTGGCGAAATGCAATTTGGGGGGGCATTTGGTTTGCTCGATTTAAAAGAATTTTAGATGGTACTTGGTCATTGAGTAATTATCATCACCTCACAACATAAAGGTCCTGGGTTTGGGCCATGGTTGGACCAGGAAAAAAAATGCTAATATCATAGACACCACTCCATGTTTCAAATAACTAGTATGAGGGTTTTTAAAACATAAACTTATATGAATTTGAGTTTATTTGGAAGAAGAGGCGCTTGCTACTTTTGGCCACAGCTGATCAGCATATTGGTTTTTATTGGTAGACAATTTGTTCCTGGTTTTGTCATAGCTGGTCACGTACTGATGAATGGTGGCCACACGCTCACAAAAAAGTTTGCAGAGCTTCGTCTTCCTCTCGATTGCTGTTACTTGACATTCTCAACTGCACCTGCCAAAATCAAGGCATCAGCTGACCAAAACATCAAAACATCTGAAGAAACAGCATGCCCCATTTTTTGCATTGTTTTGTAGTTTATTTTGATAGATTTCTGTTTTTATTTTATTAGCTTTTTTTGGGTTTTGACCTTTTCCTTACAGTAACCTTACTAACGTTACAGTAGCAACACTTCAGATCGGGAGCATTCTTTAGCCCATTACATCATTGTATCATAGCAAATGGACCCACTTAGCTCCACCAGCCACCACCACACTGACACCACCTCCCATCCGTAAATGGCAACCCAGCTGGGCGATGGCTGTTTGGAATAATGATGACTGTGGATTTGATCCCAGTTCATTAACATTTGGAGCCTGCGATAAACCTAACTGTCCTTGTGGTGAACAAATGGCCAAAAACTGTTCAGCCACTGTGTGCGGTGTGTGTGTGTGTGTGTGTGTGTGTGTGTGTGTGTGTGTGTGTGTGTGTGTGTGTGTGTGTGTTTGCCACAGAGTCAGATCAATGGAGCCCAGCTCTGGGGTCAAACTGGATGACCCTACAGACTTCTAGGTTGCGTTTAGAACCCTAATCAGCAGCGACAGACAGACGACCCAGTGTTGATCTACAGCTGCAGCAACACTCTTCACTGTCACATACAGTGATGAAGAGGAAACATGAACCCATCGCGGCTCAATGTAAATGCCTTGCACATAAGCGAGTCGGGCAGTTTAGGACAGAGCATTACAACTGCTGCTATCGACAGAGCAGGATTTATGGGCCACTGTGGGATATGGCCTGAACCATTGACAAAGAAAAGGGGATAGAGCAGGGAGTAAGTAAGTCGGAAAGTAAGTGAGTAGAGTAAGTACCGCAGTAAATATGGTCACGCCTCTGTCACACCATCTGCACATCAACACACACACAATTAGGACAATGTCGCTACAAGAGATGGCATCCACTGGTGCCATCGCCAGCACAAATGCATGTTATTTGGTGTGTGGGAGATATAGTCTCAGTTATGATGGAATGACTGAAAGCCACTTAACAATATCATTTAATCAATAAACTTAGGTTGCTGTCTCAAAATAAAGCAGTCTGGTCGAGGTGCTATGCATTTGTCACAATTGCAGAATTGCAGAGTAGCTGGATTAAAACCAAATGTGTACATATTCATTGGTCTCTAAAATCATCTTACATCAATATCTTTGACCAACTTTGACCAATGGCTGAAGCAGACTGAAGGGGTGCATTTGTTAATGACTGTGAAGAAGCTGGAAGACATGATAAGAGGGAGGGAACAGGAGAAAGAGGAGACGAAGAGTCAACAGAAAGTTCAGAGGGAACTCAAGAGCGACTCAAACTGACAGTATGGGAGTAGCTGGGGGGGATAGAGCAGTCAAGAGACTGCTCCTTTCCTCTCCTACGGTATGAGTCAAGCTCCAACTCCCCGAGACCAGCAGCACCCTCCCCTCCACCCTCTACCTCCTCTCCATGGATTAATAAGTAGCACAGAGCTGCCGGAGTAAAAGCCTCTGTCACAGAAACAGATGGCCGAGCCTCAGAGTTGCAGATAATTCAGCTGTTATTATATCGTCCTGTCGATACAACCCGAAAAAAGCAGTTAATGGTGAATAATTGCCAGGCAAAGGAAGAGCAAAGAATACTAATGAGGCCATTTCCCCTGTTTCTCCAGTTGATCTGGGCTGCTCTGCCGCTCTGTTTGCGGCTGAGATGAACTGCAGAAATGGTTCGCTTCACTCGCTTCAGATTTTCTTCCTATAAATGTAATGACGGCCATCATAAACACATCACCTGTTCTAACAAAGCGGCGGCCAGTGTTAAAGTGGACCTATTACAGGTTACACGATAATTCACTGGCCAGTTTAAAGACAGTGTGATGCATCTGAGGGCCTCCCTCGTCCGTCATGATCTCATCCTCTATCTCATTCAAACTATGCCTTTTGAAACTCCGATGCCCCGCAGGTTCCCACTTTCAATCCCTAGACCATATGTAGTGTCACATCTGTGCAATAAGTTTCATCGCTCTTCCACAAACGTTAATAAGTACTTACTCATATCAGGTGCTAAGTCTGTGCTAGCACATCTTCTCGCTGCTCTGCAGTCAAACTGCATCATCAGTCTACTACATATGCCTAGCTTACTTCTACGTCTCAGACAACAAATCCCCAGATTCACCACGTCACCGACATCCGACAACAATGGGGAAAATCAGAGGGATGCCGAGCTGGAAGCCTCAGATGAGCAGAGATCACAGAGGGCATTGATGGTTAGGATAAGCAACATTAGAGCGAAAACAAAAGTGCGCAATCTGATTTCTTATTTTATCAGGAGACAGAGTTGGAGTTACAGTGCAGCTCTAGCATCTGACACAGTTAGAGGGGGGAAAAAAAGAACAGACTGAGCTTCATCCACGGGTTGTATTGTGCGTTTTACAAACCACACAAAGTTTCACTCAGCCATTCACCGGTAAGCAACGGAGCTGAGGGGTAACGTGACACAGGGGAAAAAATGATCATAAACTGCTCCAAACGCTCTCCCACACACACATGCACGCACATTTACACACACGCGCACAGATATCAGCCTAAGCTGTGTGTAAACCTGCTGCTGTGGGACAGATGAGACCAATTTGTCTGCTGGGATCTAACAGCAGGAGCTGTCAATCACACAAATGCACGCAGGCAGGCAACACACTGGGGCACACACACACAGCCATGAGAATGTGGCTGTCATCCTCTCCGGTGGTTGCCAAGACAAAAGCTGGAAAAGTTGTGCATGTGTTTAAAAACACTGTAGGTTCATTTCCGTATTAGGAACAAAGAAACAGAAATACAGTTCTATCTCATCTGTTCTTGACTGAGAGCAGTTGTGGGATCACTCTGATATGGACCTCTGAGTTGGTATTTGAAATAAGAAACGAAAGATAAGTCACGGATGTAATAATATCCATCCATTATTTGATCATTACATCTTTAGCCTATAGCTCTATCATAGAATGAAGGCAGGGAGCGTGAGAAGTAAAAAGTCAAAATCAACAAGGGGAAAGAAAACCAATTTAGAAAAAAGGAGGGTGAAATATGAGGCAAAGATTTGGAAGAAAGGCAAATTAAAGAAAAATGAGGAGCTGTGAGCAGAACAAGAAAGAAAAGGAGGAAGATGTTGCTAATCCCCAGCTGAGACATTTTTCTCTAATTACACAGTAATTGAGCTTGGCCGGACACGATCATAAGAAGACAGTTCGGCTAATTTGTTTTAATTGAAAAGCCAATTAAAGAATAAGTGATTAGTGTGGAAAAGTTGATGAGATTAGCTGGGGTAGCTGTCGGCGGAGGCTGCTGGACCTGACGGAGGAGGAAAGGTGTTGACTGTAAACTTCAGCTGACTGCGCTTAACAGGATTACAAGTGGAGAGGAAACTGATTCTCTGGCTCTGCCTCTCTTAGGCCCGTAATCCAGCCCCATTGCTCCCAGAGATGGACTCTAGGAATTTTCCCCTGGAGCCTGGGTCTGGAGACTCCACCTGAGGATGGAGGCCAGCTTTGCCGTTGCTGCTACTCCAGATAAGAGAGGCTGTGATAAGTGACATAAGGCCCTGGAAACAAACGGCAGATATGAAAAAGATCAAGCAGGGCGAGTGGAAAACACTTCAAACTAAATCTGAACAACTCTCTCGCTTCGTGGATATCCTTTCATGGCATCAACACACACACGCACACACACACACAAGGCAGGGCGAGAATCCCTCTCTCATTACCCATAATTCACGACAGCCCAGGCTGTCAGAGTCCCTGAGGACTGAGGATCATGGGAGCTTGAAGAAAAGGTCAGACAGTGACAGAAATCAGCTGGACATGTGCACAGCTATGCACACACACACACACACACACACACACATACACACACACACACACACACACACGACACATACTATGATGTATTGATCTTTATGACCTTATTTCTACCCTTCACTCAACCTCCCTCACTCTTCTACCTTCATTATCTGTCTCCATCCAGCTGCAACCATGCTCTTCAGCACTCCAGAAAATAAAATCAATAACAATAATAATAAAATCAGTTTTCATTTTATTTCTCATGTCATTTACTGTGATTTATTTCATTTGTATTGTGGACACATAAATAATATACCATGGTCTCGCATGTATAAAGTTCAAGTACACAGGACACAGGCTGACATACGGATCAGGGTCAGAGTGTGTGAATGTGCGTTTGTATGTTGTGTGTGTGGGACCTGGCCTTTGAAGAGCATTGATGGCTGATGCAAAAGTCAAGGTTACTGTTTCCAGCCATTCATGAGGTGAAAGTGAAAGCTCCTAGAGGTCACACGTCAGATAAAGGTAGGACTCACTCCCCACACACACTCTCTTTGCACTCCCTCATCAAATGCACTAAGCCACGTCTAATGTCTTAGAAATGTTGATGTATGATGATGTATAAGACATTTGAGCATGTTAACTTTATTTCTTAAAACTTAATACATATACATTTTTCTTTTTTTTTATAGCAACCATCTTCCAGATGAGACACTACTGCTGGCTTCTCATCCGGGTAGAGGTGCTTTGAAAAAACACTTCTGTGACTGTTAACCCCAAGTCTACAGTCAGTTGACAGTCACACACACATGCACACCCGCACACACACACACACAACTGACACATGGCACTAACGAGCAGATCCAGCAGTGTTGCGTGTTTTTAATCAGTCTGACTCTAATCAGACGCTGTTAAGCTGCTTCACTTGGAGCTGCTAACGAGCATTCACAGAGCTCCAGCCCACAATTTTATCCTCTAAGTTACGCCGTGACCACAGTGTGAGAGGTCAGCGGTTCACTGGCTCCTGACTCGGGAGTGGCTATCTACCAGTTTACCAGAGTGGACACCAGAGACGTCAGAGCAGAACCACAGCCTGTTTCAGCTGTCACCGCCTTGACTTCAAGCCTCCCGCATCTTACCCAGCCTGTTTCCTACTTCCCACTACTGAGCCACCACTTCTTTTACTATTATTACAGGTTTTGGCAGGACCTAGAATACAAACGGGAGACATGGACACAGTAACTGAAATTGTTTTCATGACCTACAAGTGATAAACCATCATTGGTGTCACACTCACTCACACAGACTTAATGTCTATGGAGCGTTTTGAAATTACCAAGTATACGTTATAAGCTGAGGAAAAACAAAACATCACATTTGATATTAAAACCACAATACTGAGTGTGTGTGTGTGCGTGTGCACGTGTGTGCATGTGTGTGTGGTATTGCCGTGTGGTGTGACCATCAGCACCACCATCAGAATGAAGGACAAACCTTCATTTCTGAGCTCAGTTTCCTTCATCAGCATCCGCTTCAGTGTCACTGTCCTTGTCGTCTTTATCAGCTTCACTACCTTCATTGTCATCCTCTTCGACCTCACTATCTTCACTCTGCTCACTATCTTCCTCATCATCAAAAACAACTTCAGTCCCCCTACCCTCTTCCTCTTCTACTTTATTACTTTATTTATCACAATCCTTCATCATTATCATCCTTCGAATTTTCACCATATTTATCATCATCATCATCAACATCCTCAGTATCTTTAGATTCATCTTGGTAGCATTGGCCACAGTCCTGAGTGGGCCGAGAGGCAGTCTTACCTTCTTGCACGGCCTGGAAAGGGTTGTTGGGCTCAATAAGTTTGATGGAGTGCGTGATCTTTTCACTCTGCAGGATGTCATCGCTCAGACTCAAGTCCGAGACAGCCAGCTGAAACACCTCGTCATCCCGGATTGCATTCTCCTCAAAGATGGCGCCTGGGTGGGTGGAAACATGAAGGGGACATGGGTTGAAAGGACAGCTTAGTGCTCTCTTTTTCACACATGCACATACAAGTAAAAAGAAAAGAAAAGCACACAACAGATCAGGCAGAGCAACAAACTAACTCAAGTAATTCATTAAAAATATCAAAAAAAGGATCATGACCGTCAGAAGATGAAGAGACTGCTTGAGCTTTCAGAAGCCGCTAATTAAGTCAATCAATAGTCGGTCAGAGTGACGAGCTTGATAATCAGATCAACATCTAGATTGTACCCGCACTAAATAATGAGCCTCAGAGGGAAATTACATATTTTGCAGGGCGGAAGAGAGGATGTACACCACTACATCTAAATCACCATGGCAACCACATCATCACCCTCATCATTATCCTCCTCCTCATACTAAAGCCATTCCAAAAGCACTTAAATGCAACATGACACATTGCCATTAGACGGCAGAACTTCAGATACTTCTTCAGATGGCACTGAAACCTACATCAACAGGCATTAACGTATTGATTACTGGCATTTTACATACAGCGCAGGCACTTCTCCACTTCATGTTTCAGAACTGAATGGTCTACCCAACACTCTTAGTCTGAGGAAACTGGCAGCTGCGCTTCTCAGCTGTACCCTGTCTATAAGCTGCTGTGCAGCCTGAAGGCGCATACATTAAATAAAGTACATGACAGTAATGCATTCTTCAGAAATGCTGTCAACGCTTTAATAGTCACCAGAAGACCAAGAGCCATCACTTTGTACATATCTGAAGGAGCTTCCTGAACCATCTTGATCTGGAGTGGACCAACCCCAGCCGTTATTATCAGTCCTATGCTTCTCTATTGAATCTGTCGATGAGGGAACTGCGCAGCCTTCTATTAACATCTAAACCAGGTACCTTCTCGCTGTAAGGACCACGGTGCCACCCATAACATAATCAATACATTTAAAAAAGTGGAATCCGCTCAGATGTGTACTGTATTGATGAAAAAGTTAATAATGATTATTAATACATATTCATAAGCTTCTTTGACTTTGTACTTTATATCCATCACATTTTTGATCATATGGGAGCAGTGACATTGTCACCCCCCACAGCTACTCATATGAAGTAGACTATTTGAAAATCCATAAATATACTGTGATCTTACAGGGTCAGGGAGCATTAACTAGGTATTTTCCCTGTGTCAACTGCAGTTTATCAAAACATTTATTTGACTGCATGAACAGGCTTTAAGTGCTTAAGGTCAGTTCATTGAATTTCTAGCTGAGTGGAACTGTTAATAAATGCCACAGAAGCACGGAGTTGCTGACATTGGAAATAAATGTGTGACCTGGACTTTGTAACCTTGGGAGCATATTCGCTAATTCCCCTTTAACAGGGTACCACAACCACGCTGGCCAGAGGCCAAATGCAATTTATTTGCAGCAGATGTGAGAAACAATGTGATGTGGCTGTGGTTTTTCAGGCAGCAATGTTTGTGATCTGTTCTGAAAAGCAACATATTCAGAGTGTTTCCTTCTGGACATATTTTCTTAAATGCATCCTCTCTTCCTCTGTGCTGTACTTTTATTATAATTCTCCAGAATTAATTATCTTCATGCTGGTGTTGTTAGATTTATTCACTTTTGTATGCTGTGTGCTCCTACACCTCTCTAGGGCATGAAACCTGTGATATTGGGTTTTATCCCAGAGTGACAAAGATGCTGCTGCTGCTGCTGCTCTTTAATGATGTATTAAAGCGCTCTCTCTCTCTCTCTCTCTCTCTCTCTCTCTCTCTCTCTCTCTCTCTCTCTCTCTCTCTCTCTCTCACTCTCTCTCTCTCTCTCTCTCACACACACACACATACACGCATCTTAGGGTGAAGACAAACTCAACCAAGCTTTTAGGAGAAGAGTACAAAAGGAGATATAACAGTACACATGCACACACACACACACACACCTCTGTCCCTGTTTCAGCACCATGGACAGAGTCAAGCCTGCAGCTCTGCAGCTGTGAACTCACGTTCCCTGGTGTCAGGGTGTGGATCTAGCAGAAAACTGGGATACTCAAAAAGATAACTTTTTATAACTAAAAGTATAACTAAAAGTTACTGAACTGGTGGGGAACAGTGAACGCAGTTCAGTCCTGTGTGAGTCTGATTTCTCTATGTGCATATACGCCCGTATGAATGATCCAGTAGCAACATACATTAGATACATTCGTTTTCGCCGACTCTGATCTTATTATTAATAGACATTTTGGAAAAAGATCCAAAATGTCTATTAATAATTTTATTTAATTTTATTTATTTTCTTTTCCTGATCTGAATCACAAATCAGACAAATGCTGGAGGCTCTGGGCACCACTGGACTACTTTCAATGTTCATCAAACCATCATCTGTCTCTGGTAGATGAGGGCTGACTGTCCTTGGATGTTTTTATCTTATGCATTGAATTGTGTATCTTTGTGTGCCTTTGTGCATTTTTTATGTATGTATCATCTTTTATAAAGCGCTACCATAGCATAGCTTAATAATGTGAAGTACAACATCTAAATTTGCAGCGGTTAGGATTATGATGACCCGAACAAATGAGAAGCTCCACAGACATACACCAACAACAAGATTTATCAGAAACAGGCTTCTGCGTGCTGTCTCCACTTACTGGTCCAGAGTAAGTAATGGGCCTACAGTGGGAACAGCAGAGCCATTATCATAATTAAACATCCCAATAAGTGATGTGGCAGTCCTCAGACTCCCTGCGAGATAATGAAGGCTGCAGAGGAAACCGCACACCAGCGCAGCAGTCCTGCATGTGCACTGTGAGCATGTTCCCCCTCGGTCCGTCAGCGGCTGAGTCCAGCAGAACAGGCGCATTGAGAGCAGCAGAAATAAACAGCCTGAAGCTGGGCTCAGAGGCTCTCGGCCCGGCCTGTTTGCAAAGTCACAAGCCTTTGCACAAGATGGGAGGCTCGGAGCTGCTTCTGCTCCTGTCAGACAGCCAATTACCTTCGCTGATTCGATGCAGGCGAAATGCGCATCTGCAGAGATTACCTACGCCACTTTGGCGCGAAGGACCAACAATTATACACAAGATTTGTCCGCGCTGGATGTAATATGATGGGTATTAAGAGCCATCAAGGCTCTGCAGCTGTTCCACCGTCAGACACCAGCATCCAGCAGCAGCTGAAACACCAACTCCGGCTTGAGAGAATGCGAAAGCTCGGCGAGTGGCAAAGCGTGGGGCAAACGCAAATGGAATCACACTTTGTAAAAAGCAAAAATAAATAAACAAATATGATAAAACATGCTCAGACTGCACAGAGCCCTGTCAGATGTGAAACAAAGCAGCAAATAGGCTGCTGGAACAATTAAAAAGCTTGTTGGAAAGATTATATCTCCCGGATAAGCAACGAGACAAGACAGTTCGGCAAATTCATTGCTACACTTCTGTCAACTGTAAGGGTGAGAATGCGGACAGTTTCTTCAACAAGACAGAAGCAGTTTAATTGGACATGTGATGATTATGTGTTTCAGGCTTGGTCTAGGTTTTGCCCTTCCTTTTTTGAAATCAGCTTGTTTTTCTCTCTTATTCCTTCAATGGACTTACTCAACCCCAATAAATCCAGAACTCTGCTGCTGCTTTCACAAACTTTGCCATTCATGCCTCCCAGGGACCTGACATAGGATGTATTGATTGATTACATTGAATGAGTTTCAATCACTCACTGAATGTTTTACTGCCTCCTCTCTTAACTGTGCCTAACAGAATTACAGCCAGTTTTACTACCGGGAACAGAACTATTGATTTATTGATAGGGACTATTGATATTAACAGTTAGGTGGGTCAATTGGAGGGTGATTGGGTTCAAGCTAAAGCAAACGTGAACACACCTCCCCACACATCCAAACACACACAAATCATAAAAGCTACTGAGCGCCTCCGGTCCGAGCATCAATCTGCCTTGCCGCTTCTTGGAGTGAATTAATCATATTTAAAAATATTTAGTGTCAGCGGCAATGTCAGTGTTAAAATATTAGAGCGTTTGTCAGTCCAACTGGCCTGTTCTCCCCACCTCCTCTCTACCTGTTTGTCACCACTTTCTTTGTGCTTTGTTTGATCGCCTGGGGGGGATAAACGCTCTGCTACACGCCAGCTTGATTCAATCTACACAAAGAGGCCACCGCATATTGCCTGCCTGCCTCTCTGTGCATGCGTGCATGTTTGTGGTGTTGTTGTTGTTTTGGGGCAGGGGTGGGGGGGGCGGGGTTGCTGGTAAATAGCCTGGCCAAGTCTTCACTGGGACGGTGCGGGAATCCTTTTGCATCCTCCCCTAACTGGGTTAGTTTATCTTATTTAGCGGCGGGGCGAGAAAAGGCCGCAGCTGTTCGTTCTCTCTGCCAGCATCAGCAGATTGGATTCCTGCAGTTCCAGCTCCCCTCTCCAAACCCCAACAACGGATGAACAGGACTCCCCTTCTGCTAGCCGCTACACCAGCACTGTAAATCATCCCCCGTCAGTTGCCTGGCTCATGGGATGGGGTAATCTCTCCTCCCCCGCCTCCTTATGAAAAGTGACTTGTTATCCCCTAGGCCTGAGGAGCATTTAGAGCTTAGGACTTGGGAAACAGCCCACAGGGGACAGGAAGAGCTATAACCCGCATCCCGCCCACGTCAGCTTCTGGTACTAGCAGTATTTACAGGGAGGACACACTTTACAACCTCACTATCTTTAACTTTGATATTTTACAAGACAGATTCTCCTTTAAAGCTCAGTTGCCTGAATTTCTTTTGCCTCAGGTGAAACCAGGCACCGACACCTGCCACAGGGACCGTAAATCTCCCCGCTGGAGCCATATTGATCATTTTATTTACAGTCAGGAAGCAGAGCGGTCACTCACTAATCAGCAGATTGCTGGTTAGATTCCTGTCGTCTGCAGTCTATAGCCAAAGTGCCCTTGATAAAGACACCGAAGCGCACATTGATGCTTGTTGTGTGAATGGCTGAGCAGACAACACTGCTCATTCCTGTGTGCGTCCACGTGTGGCTGTGTGCGTGTGTGATTGCTGACTTGTGTTACGGAGCCATTTCAGTGGTTGGTGAAACGAAGGGCATATTCAGACCTGCTCATCTAGAGCAGTTGTTCCAAAACAGGGCCTGGAGCGATTCGTTTGCTGTGAGAACATAATCGGCTCAGCAGCCGACACACCTGCCATACACAGCTAACGAGAGGCATAATCACATCAAGTCATGCCGTGTCTAATCCATCATCACATGTAAACTGTAGGGGCATGTCAAGAAACTGTCAATCACGGCTACAGACGTGTTGTGTGTTTGATATTAGCCTTTTGTGGGTTACATTAGCCGGAGAAACGCCACAGTTTGTTTTTCTCAGGTAAACTTCTCCTCTGACAGTGCAGAGCTTCTGATCCGCGAGGGAACATTAGGTTAACGCCATGACACCGAAGAAATATCTGTATTGGCTTAGCATGAGAACAAAGTAAATGAGCAATAGAGCTAACTACAGTTTAATAGATCCATTAATCCCTCAAAAAAAAAAAAGCCTGATATCTTGTTGTGTTAACCCGTGGCTCGCAAACCGCGTGCGACTCTTTGTCTGTCCCCAAAATTAGAAAGATACCTGCAGAAAGGTAACTGCACCGGGACATAACAGCAACTGTAGCAATGGTTACACTGACAACAAGCAAGCACTCAGACAGTGATACTTGCATAATACCAAGTGGCTTGGAACATTGCACATGTCCAAAAGCCATGCACTGAAGGTGAAACTGTATTGTGTCCAGACGACAACAAACTAAATGAATTAGATATTAGATAGAGTTAGATAGAATTAGATAGAGTCTGCCTTTGAAAATCATCTCGAGAGAGCGTGTTTGTAAGCCCATACATGTGTATGATGTGGCTCTTTATCTCTGGACTGGTTGGCCACCCCTGTATTAGAAACCTTCTCAATGCTGAATCCTGAAATTGTTTTATATGAGCACTGAGTTATGAAGATTTGTCACAGAGGCCCCACTTGCGTTTTACCTCATTGTTTTAGCTTTATGGCACGCTATATATGCTGTTCTGTGCTATCGCCCTCCAGAAACCCAGCAACCCTCCAAAACAGCAGGCTGATAAAAAAAATAAGACAAAGTAGGTCTGACTCAAACATAAGATCAAATGCAAGGTAAAACCAAGCACTTGCACAGGCTGACGAGACACAAGACCAAAATGCAAATGACTGCGAAGTGCATGCTGCGCAAGTACTTTATGACATGAAATTCAAAAAAAAAAAAAGTAAAACAGTGCCATATAACCAGAGTCGGTGGGTGAAAATATAAAGAAATAAGTCAGTGAGTGCAGAGCAGAGCAGTCAGGTGGAGTCTGTCTCAGTAAAGCAGTTCCAGTCCCACTGCACAGGAACTCACAGGTCAGATCTGTGTATCTGCCACAGCTGGAGACCATGAGTCAACATAGTGTCCATCTACTGAGCCCTGCAGAGAGATTCCTGTCATGTTTTGTACAAACAACTATTTGATCTCTGCTCATCTGTAAACCGCTTCATTAGTCTGCACAAGCTTCTGACACCCTGGTATTTGTCTGCTTCTCACAATGACTTTACTTCCTTCTGGAGGGAGATGTTCTCATAAGCCCCTTGAGAGGGCCCATCATATCAGGAGCAGACCTCACCGACAGCTTGATATCTGAGATTTAATTAAGGGCCAGAAATTGATTTGAGGCCTGTTTCCTCCTGTTTGCTGCTCCCAGCTCTGACCTTCCATCAGACAAACCGACATCACCACTCCGCTGCTTTCCCTCAAACTCCCAGTCAAGCCCTGCGGCAGCTGCCGCCGCAGATTTGAGCACGTTTGAGCACGGCACAGCAGAGGAGGGGGCTCATTAGTCAGGCAGCTGCTGCTGCTGTGGATGGAGAGGAGAAGAACCTGCAGGCCCCTGAACCTCCACGCTGCAGACGCCTCGCACCATCACAGCAATAGGCCCCGAGGTCAGAGGTGCCGGTGGGTGAAGGGTGAGGCGCCATGCTTTCGTCCGTATCAGCGCTTTCGCAGCCCGCTTCCTGCTGCCGCTACCCCTCGACAGGGAGGAGCTGGGAGGAATGGACAAACAAATGGGGTTGTGTCACCACCGATAAGGCCACGTGGCTGGACAAGACGGATACGTGGCTGGGTTTCCGGGCCAGTGCAGGAGTGCTGTCACATGTGATCTGGGCATGGCGGGGGAACTGCCAAGTCAGTGGGAGTCAGTGGGAGTCAGAACGTGGGCCGGCTCAGGCAGACAGTGAAGACTCTGCGTGCAGCCACCAGGATCGGGCCAAGAGCCGCCCAGCCTTTGTTTTACTTGTGTGATAAGGCTGTTACCATGACAACCACCTAATTATAAGGATCACTGTCATCCTCCGAGGAACTGTTCTCTGAACTGATAAATCCTGAGGGACGTGAGGGATCTGTTCTCACTTCGTGGGACCATGTTATTTAACAAATTGGACAATTAAATCACTCCTGTGAAATATTGCAGGGTGGATGAGGGTTTATTCACAAGCTGTTCACAAAGCAGTTCTGGGGTTCAACTCCTTTTTTGGACTGAGGGCTTTTTGAAATTGGGTGAAACTGAGTGTCATGGATGATCTCTGAGTAAGTCAGTTTCCTCATATAGATGTAACATGCAAGTTTATTGAACACTGGTGTGTATGTGTGTGTGTGCGCGCATGTGTGTGTGTGTGTGTGCGTATCATGCAATCAACTGGAAAGCTGTCCAGAGTATGTTACCTGCTTCCTGGATTTCCTGTAGGAAGCCTCCCCAAGAGATATATCTATCTATCTACCTGTTTTTCTATCTATCTACTTGTTTTTCTATTTACCTGTTTTTATATCTATCTATCTATCTATCTATCTATCTATCTATCTATCTATCTGGAAGATTTTTGTAAGGCACGATAGACCCTCACATTTTATGGTCAAGAGGTGGATGTGACCAGGCTCAGGCCAGTGTTGATTGCAGTGTGAAAGTGGGACTTCCACAACAAACTAACTGCAATGGTTCTGCCAGGACTACATAATGTCATCTTGTCATTGCTGGATTATGGTAATGAACATAGGGGATGACAAAGTGACATGGACATGGCCCCTCCATTTCTAACAGTATTTTTGCATACATAGTATGAACCTCTCCCGGGTCCTGTCTGAATAGCCATGACCTGGGATAGACCAGGGTCAGCTGGTTTGGTATGAACTGACAAATGAAGGGTAAGAAGCCTTCATGTTGGGGGCAGCCAACAATGGTTGTTGGTTTGAAGGTGGTATTAGCAACGCCCATAGATTTATGAGCAGGAATATGTTGTAATTTGGCATCCTTGAGGAAAGCAACTACATTGACCAAGGAGTGAATGAGCAGTTGATGCATTAAGGTCAATTTCCAGCAAGCCGGGAGTGGGATGCAAACCAGCAACCTTTGTGCTTTGAGGCAACAGCATTAACAGCATCAACAGCATTAACAGCATTAACCACTGCTGCACTGTGTGGCCCTCCTTGACCCTCTTTTGTGTACATATGCTCTCATATGTACACAGATACTTCACCTTTCCTGTACCATTGCAAAGGCTCTTTGCAAGCCCTTCTGAGCATCATGCCACATTATTGGGGTATAATCATACCAAGCCATTAACGGAAAGTTACCTGTGTCACAGCAGAGTGAATGGGGCATTTCTTTACATTCTCAAATCCTGTTTGCAGAGATCTGCAAGGACTCTGTCATCCTGGAGCATACTGCAAGCTCCCACGACTGCATCGCTTCACATGTCACACACCGGCTTGCTCTATGCTGCGATTTGCACAGCAGGAAGCTGCAGGTTCATGTGGTTGCCAGCAGAGCCAGATGTTGCATGCTTGATTCAAGAGGGATGAGCCTGCTCTTTACGTCAGTGCCCCGCTCCTCCTCCTTTGTCCTCTGTCCTCTAAAACCTCACACACAGCTGAAACACGTAGTCACAGCAATTGACTGCAATGGTGCACATACGCGTGAGAGGCAAACTCATGACATTCAGGCTGCATTTAGCTGGAAACGGGTTGCGAAAGGACATTTCACCATGTGCCTGCTGAAACTCCACGATATCCCATCGTAGCGGAGCATATCTGCTGCCATGCACACAGACAGAGGATCTGTCAGGATTAGTTTTCCATTTTTTACTGACACCTTCTGCCCATGCCCGTGCCAGCACACCCGGTTCTGTGAGTGAGCTCTTCAGTTGGTGTGTGCACTCACTATCTGGCACCAACCGCACTCATTTGTCGTATTTACTGTTCTGTGTTCATGCTAATCCTGTATCACTGTTCTCTGCTGTTTCCTTGCGCTGCCTCGACAAAGAACTCCTCCTAAGGGACAGAGAGGCATCCGTCAATCTGTGCGTCCATTCATCTCTCCAACACCCAGACTCGGAAATTTTGAAATATTCCTCTGTTGTGGCCAAAAACACAGTGGCTGATTGCTGCCTCCGACAGTTTATGAAAGGTTTGGTTAGGTTTCTGTATCGCGTATCTGTGCGTGTGTGTGTGTGTGTATGCGCATGAATGCATGTGTGTGTTGGTGCTATCTATAGACAGGTTAAGTTAAAATCAGGTTTGTAACCAGGGTTTAGAAAGTTGTGTTTTAATTAAGTTTTCATCCCACCTGGCCTGACAGAGGCAGAGACAGTGAATGTATAGGATTAGATAGCGGCATACAGATATACATCTTTTCCTGTCTCATTTCGTGGAGAAAATAACTGAGGCCCACACCTGGGTGACCTCACGGCTGGTTATGGCCATATAACCAGCCTGTTCGTCACTGTTTGTTCAGAAAAACCCTCTGAGAACCCCCAACACTCCCACAAACCGCTCCTCTTCTCTCCCCACCTCCTGTCTGAAATACACAGGCCTTTGCAGCGCTGCCACTGCCCCACAGCAATAGCAGATGTCGGAGCTCCAGGCTGATCCTGCCCCGGGCGCCAGGAGGAGCCCCTGAGCAGGGCGCACTTGGTGCTCCGCTACCCCTACTCTGTCCCGCTGTCCCCGCCAGAAATGACGGGGAGAGGAGGGCAGCGCAGGGCAGAGCGGAGCAGGAAGCGCAGACCGGATCCCGGTCCCAGAGCTCGTCTCTGAGCCCCAACAATCGGCGTTTGTCCGCTTTGTCATCGCTTCCCCCGAAGCTGTTTAACATTTTACTCACGTCCCATTCAAAGTTCAGGCTTCGAGATGAGGGGGAGAGGAGGCTGGAGGATGGAAGGAGGGGGGGTTGGGGGCGCGGGGGGGGGGGGGGGGGTGAAACCCACCGAGCGCCCACAACGGGGCAGTTTTTTTTTCTGTCAGGGTTTCCGCCTATGAAAGTGAAAATGCAGCGACACAAGGACTCCCTGCCGAGGAAGCACTGGAGGAGAGGAGGCTGGTAGGATGGAGGACTGGCTTAATGAAGAGACGGATGGATGGATCACGGAGCCGCGGAAGACTTCTCGCAGGCTGTGCTGCGCGTCTGAGACGCAACAGCTTCCCCCTTGCACATTGGTCTGGCACGGATCGGAATGATAATCATCTGTGCGCTCGGATCACTGTTTTTTTTTCTTTTCTTTTGGCCAGAGAGGAGATGATGCTTGAAAATCGGCGCACGCACAAAAAGTCTAATATTTCAATTCTGCCATAACTCGTAAACGAGGATTTGCCCACGTACCGGCAGCTTCCCCCAGCTTGTAGCCCTTCGTCTACCTGCAGCCCCTCGCCACAGGTCTACCTGCAGTCCTCCCCCCCGCCCGTGCACATGCAGCGGACCCCGGAGAGTCTTACCAATGTGGATGATGGAGTCGCCGCTCACTGTGTTGCATTGCAATATCCACAGGGAATGAAATAACAACGTCAGCGTTTCCATCTCCAGTTCGAGCCCAAAAGGCGCATCCACGGATCCAACGTCGCCGCTTTGTGTGCTTTTTCCTCAGTGGAGAGCACGATCCAAAATAATCATCGGTGCGTAAAAACAGCGCAGGTGCGAGCACAGCAGAGAAATCACCACCCAACTGTGTGAGGAGAAAAACAAATTCCAAAGACGAAAAAAAAACTGCTGTCCGGAGTCGAGCAGAAGATGAAGGACAGGTGGGGGAGGAAGAGCAGTTTCCAGACAGCTGAATGGGAGAGGAGGGACGCGAGGACAGAGCACGGGAGACCTAAGGTTTGTTTCTGAGGCTGACATCCGGTCCGACTCTACCTCCGAGTCTGAGACATAACACACTGCAAACTGCGGAGGAGAAGAAGAGGAGGAGGAGGGATCCTCTCTCTCTCTCTGTCTCTCTCTCTCCCTCTCTCTCTCTCGCGACCCACGTCACTGCTCAGCCTCTATCTACGGCGCCGCGAGCACGACCGGAGAGACAGGAGGCGAAGAGGATGGAGCTGGAGAGAGATGGAGGGATGTAGGGACGGATAGAACAGCTGGAGGAGGCAGAGGGAGAAGA
This sequence comes from Karalla daura, assembly GCA_029224185.1. Taxonomy (NCBI): domain Eukaryota; kingdom Metazoa; phylum Chordata; class Actinopteri; order Chaetodontiformes; family Leiognathidae; genus Karalla; species Karalla daura. The sequence goes on along the minus strand of CM055207.1, from coordinate 18,197,812 downwards.
CGTTTTGCGATTCGGTAGGTGCTGGGGGAGTGGGAGCTCGTGGGGTCGTGCTGTGCTCTCTCTCGGGCTGGACTCGGCTCAGCCGGAGCTCAGCTCTCTCTACCCGACCGAAGTTGGCTGACTCGGCGGCTGGAGCCAGGCTGGAAGCAGGCTGCTGACGATAACTCTCTCTCTCTCTCTCTCTCTTCCCCACACACACACATACACACGCTCACACACCTCACCGCGGCGTTAGTGCTTGTGACTCTAGCATCCGTGCGTAAAAGTGGCGCGGCACCTCTCCTGTGATAGCAGGACAGCACCTCCGCTGCACCCCCCCTAGGGCAGCTGGACGCTCCGGGGCAGCCGCGGCGGTTCTCGGTCCTGAATCAGAGAGGAAGGGGCGGACGCAGTCCAGACCGTCTGTTCCGGAGGTTCGGAGAGGCGGAGGGGGGACGCGCACCGGACACCATCCTGTAGCGGCTCCACTTTAAAGCTGTGTATCTATCTAGCATCGTCAGGAAAGTTGATGAAAAACAGAAGAGAAACGTGGCATGCGTAAAATCTACCTTAAACATGCCTCTGGAGGTATACGGTTGAGAGCCATGCGCTGTTTAGCGAGGAGGAAGGGGTTGTGAGGGGGGCGCTTGCACCAGGACAGCGCCAGTGGAGGAGAAGGCGGAGGAGAAAGATGCGGACTGGACACCCGAGGGCGCACAGGTGCACCTGACGTCACTAACCTTTTGGCATGATGTCATTCCAGGTGTGGTCCAGCCGCCGTGACGCCCAGGTGGCGGGGAACAGCCAAGACCTGTGGCAGCGGACCGGGGCGTCGTGTCGAAGCATACTACACGTGGCTTTACAATTAAAGGATATTTCTTGAGAATGATTGAATTCAGAAATGTCTTTTAATTGTTTGGCTACGTCTAGTTCGTCTTGAGCTGACGCTCTACAAGCTCCGTAGCCTGTGGAGCCGGTGTCAGGCATCGGTAGCTGCAAATGTTAATGTGTCTGAATGCGATAAATCAAAAGAAATATGATATAAACTGACCTCTGTTAATCATGGATCAGCAAGACTGGACGACTCCAGCTCTCCAGTCTCCTCCCACAGTCCAAAAATGTTTTAGGTTCAGAATGTGTGTGTCAGTGCTCTCTTTTTAATTCATTAATTTATTTTAGATGTGTGTGTCCTAAATGTTTCCTGCCTTTACCCATCCATAATCCGATCATTTTGATGAACTGATTTAATGAGTGTGATGAATTAATTAAAAGTTTTGATATTCCCTTCATATTGTACAAGTTTTACATTGAGTTCTATAAAGGAAGAAAACACATAAAGAAGCACTGGAAATAGTTTTCCAGTTTATCAAAATGACATTGATATTTTTGAAGAACAAAATCTGGAAATAGCAAGAAAACTATTTACTTAGCCTAGAAAGTAAAAAAAAATATGTATTATTATTGATTCAAATGTACTTCAGCTGTGCTCAAGGAGATGAAAGAATCTGAATTCACAGACTGTCCCCTACTAGAATATTTCAGTGTCAGCGCATATATTATGAAGTCTTGGATGATACAGACCCATTTTATTAGCTTACATTAAATTAATGCATCTTTTTGGATGAAATGTTTTCACTTAACCGAAAATGTGGCCGAAAATATCAGCATTTGCATCCGAGAGAGTGCTCGTACTTGTTTTAATCCAGAACAGAATGGTTACAGTTCAAGCCAAAGGTGAGCACATTCACAGAGCTGATCAGTCTTCCCAGTAACTGTTGTATTGATACATCACAATGAATTATATTGTCAGTATCATCCTCATCATTCTCAGTATTTGGCAACATCATCAGGTCCTCCTCATAATTGCATTTAAAGTAGAATCTATTCGACCAAAGAATGCATTGATATTGTCATTTTTCTACTGTATACACCATGGATATGTATGGTATAATATGCTGTATACGCAAGTTATGTCACACTCCAACATTCTGTCGTTATATATTACGCGTCGAACACACGTAGGTGAAGCGGCATTCTCGGCATTCACGAGTGAGCATCTGTGAAACATCACACCTCCTACTGTCAACAAGCCGTTACTGCAGGAATGTATACCCGGGATAGAGCGCTATCACTCATATTGTTTTATCACTGCATTTTATCAATTAACACATCGGGTTTCACTTGCTGCTTGTTCCACTATGTGATCCGCAAAATCCATAAACATGCATTACCATCAAGTCAAGGCGGCCTGGTGAACGTGTTTCCACTCAAGAAGACTGAGACAGATCACTCTTTGGTGAAAACTCGAACCATTTTTTTTGTCTTGAATTCATTCAATTCCTGTCAGATCTTAAAAAACAATGTTCTGAATGAACCCTGAAGCTACCTTTTCCCGCAGTGATACTTCCTCTTGTCTATCAGACAGTGGTGGTGATGTTGAGGGTCAGTACACAGTGACTTCTCTGCATATAAGATGAATCAGCTTTCTAAATAAAGCATCAATGATGTGCAGATTAGGCTCTGCCAGAGCAGACAAGACACATTGATTCACACATCCATCTGCAGAGAAACGGCTCCGTCTTACAGCGGGTCGAGGCCTGTAAGACTTCTGAGCTTCTGTGCGTGTGTGAATGTGGGTTTGTGTGTGTGTGTTTGTGTGTGTGTAGAGAGTACCTAAAAATACTCTTGTCACTGTTGCAGATAAGCTTTTTCATGTATTCTTTCAGAGTCAAAACTTCAATGAATAAATCTGTCCTCGTGTTTGGAGATACTCGATGATGATTTTAACTTATCTATTTCTGGGTTTTTTCTTCTGTCACTGTTAGGAATATTTTGGTGCCAGTTTGCTTCTGAAGAGGCTCTTTCCCCTCTGATGATCATCAGTGACAAAGATCAGATGGTGTTTTAAGAAGTTTGGATTCAACATTATAAATGTTCTTGTTCCTCTTTCTGACAGGAGTGGTGCTTATCTGTGGCAAAATTGAAGCTGACCACATTTTGTGGCTTATGTTTGTCAAAGTGTCCTTGGGCAAGATACTGAACCCAAACTGCCCCAGATGCTGTATTATTAAAGTGTGAGTAAAGTGTGTTTTTTTTCTCAGAAATTGCTCAGAAATCCTGGTTCACCAAGTAGATTTGAAATAGCCTCAGCCACCATTGTAGTAATGGGAGTGAACGGGTGAATGTGACGCATTGAGTTTTCAGGGGTGATGAAAACTAGAAACGTACTAAATTAAAAAAAGCAGTTACTTTGCCATTTAGATAGTGTTGCTGAACCGGTGTGGTTCAATATGATGCAACGCCTACAGTTTAGCCGACAGATTAAAGAGACTATCTCTATTCTCCTGGTATCAGTGAGACTATGTAGATGGATTGTTAAAATCTTCAAGTAAAATTTTCACACAGTACACCAGAGCCAAAACCTGGATCGGAAAACTAATCCAGGTTTCGGAGTTTAGTTAGTGCTTCTTTCTTCTGTATTATTTTTAGTTAAAGGCCATTTTGTTTGTACCTCCTGTGGTAGTTGGTTTGGCTGGGCCTGTATATAGGTTCCCTGTGGTTTAGTTTGGAAGGTCAGGTTTGTTTAGTGACCTTTGCTTTTTCTGTTGCAGTTCAGTTAATGTCCGTTTAGTTTACCTCTTTTATGGGCCGTTTGTTAAGTTGAAGCCTTATCATGTGGGTGAATAAAAGCCCTTACTGTTTGAACGAACTTCTGTCTATGTCCCTTCTCCGCTCGGTCCCTGACAATTACACAACAGCGATACTTTGAATGCAAAAGAAAGTTTAGTTCTCTACAACAGCGGTCTCCAACCCCCAGGCAGCGGACCGGACCGGTCCGTAGATCCATTGTTACCGGGCCGCACAATAAATAATTAATTATTGCCGCTTTATGTATTATCTGAGTCTGGACGATCTTTTATTTTGAAATACCTTTTATTTTGAAAAAATATTCTCCCGGTGACGGCTGACGCTTGTGAGTCTTAATTAGCGGGCACACAAACGTGCATAAAACTGAACGAAAACCGACACTATGCTAAATGTGAACTATTAAGGTTTCTTGACACCGACTCCATATTCTGAAATGTTTGAAATGTACATGAAAATAACATTTTCTTTATAAATGTATTCGTGGCATGTCTGAATCTTATTTTGAAGGGATATTTAAACGTTATTGTAGCAGCCCTTGGATCCCAAAGAGAGAGTCTCGACAGATGCTTAAGGTTTCTTTATTGGAGCATCATCTGGGTCAGTGCAGTCCATGCCTTACAGCACCGTGAAAACTACATTGAATACAAACATTCCAAAACTCATTATCTCAGTGAACGAACAAAACAACCAGTCATGCACAATGAATTCCACACATACATGAATACAAATTACAGATCTCACTAAATATACAACATACCTCGCTGCGCTCAGCAAGGAATGCAAAAACAACCTCTTCCTGTTAAAAAAAGGATGTCCACATATACCATTTATTGCACAAATCAACAAAGGTCTAAAATAGTTCTCCTCCAGGTAACTTCCGAGTGTCACCTACAGGCTAAATTCATCACTGCAAGCATGCACCAGAAAATCCCACCCCAAGCATACAGACAATCAATCAACAGTCAATAGTCAATAAGATAGAATTCACACAGTCTAGTGTGGTCCTTTACACCCCCACCAATCATGTTATATTGCCACCAACCATACATGATTCCTCAAATTTTAAGGACCATTCATTACCCCGAATTAGAAAATGTACAAATAAACAAAAGATATGTTCATTAAAATCCTGTACGTTCCATCTAGACGCATATTTATAGTAGTAGTGTGTATGTATTCTATCTATTCACTCTCAAGCAGCAGAACTAATTTTTGTACTGGTCTCTCTATGATTGAGGGCTTGGATGAAAAATTCTGTTTAGATGCTCTCTGTTCTCCAACTTGCACTCTGACTCTTCGCACCAAACCATCACTGTCCAGAGTTGTTTCCACCAATCGTCCCAACTGCCACCGATTCCTTGGAAGGATTTCTTCCTTAATAATGACCACATCATTCACCTTCAGATTACGTCGGGAAACATGCCATTTCTGTTGTGTAGAGATGTTAGAAAGATATTCTCTCTTCCATCGTCTCCAGAACTGCTCGATCAGACATTGAATCCGACGCCATCTCTTTGTGCCATATACATCCTCTTTCACAAATCTTCCAGGAGATGGAAAAGCCACTTTTGATTTCATCCGAATTAGGTGAATTAGGTAAGGGCGAGTTAGGGTCATTTATTCCATCAATATTTAATGGGCGGCTGTTGACAATAGCCATGGCCTCATAAAAGAGCGTTCGAAGAGAGACGTCATCAAGCCTACCTACACTTTGGGCCAAGGTAGCATCTAGGACATTTCTTATAGTGCGTTTTTGCCGCTCCCAAACACCACCAGCATGGCTTGCTGCAGGGGCATTGAACACAAACTCACACTGCTCCGCAGGCAGAAAATTTTCCCAAAGCCTGATCGTCACACTGTTTAAGTGATTCTCTTAGTTCATGGCTCCTATGAAATTCCTGCCCTGATCACAGTAAAGCTGGCGCACAGCTCCTCTCAGGCTGATGAAGCACCTGAGTGCATTGATAAATGAATCAGTGGATAGATCCTCTATAATTTCTATATGCACAGCTTGAGAGTAAAGGCAAGTATATATCAAGCCGTATCTTTTATACTCCTTGCGACTTCTTTTAAACTAGAAATGGTCCAAAACAGTCCATTCCACAGTTTGTAAAAGGAGCAGATTCCTCAACGCGCTCCTTCGGGAGCTCAGCCATATGCTAATCTTCAACAGGACGTCTCAATCTTCGGCATTGCACACATTTGTGTATGAGTTTAGAAACCAACTTGCTACAACCCAGGATCCAGAATCCATTCGCTCTGAGCTCCATTTGAGTTTGACTTCTACCTTGATGGCATACTCGAGAATGATAGAGACAGAATGAGCTGAGTAATATGGCCATTGTTGGGCAAGATGACTGGGTGCCGAAACTCTTCACTAACAGCTGCATGCTTCAATCTTCCACCAACACGGAGTATGCCCTCACTCAGGATTGGATCTAAATGGAAAAGAGGACTGGAGCTTGAAATACTTTGTCCCATCTGAAGTGTTTTTATCTCTTCACTGAATGGCTGCTGTTGGACAAGACTTATTAAAACCTTCGTTGCACTCTCACGTTCTTTGACTGTCACAACCTTAGTGAGACACCTTTGTTCAGAGCTAAGTCTCTTAATTATTGCCACTATTTTAAGTAGTGTTGTCCAGGATGAGATTCTACACAGGCGCTCAAGCATATCTGTACACTTGTTAATGCTTGATGCAAACACTTGGACTGCTTTAACCTCTGGGTCACCGACCAAGAGGTCCTTTGATGTAAAGGTTTAAGTTGAAGACCTTCCTTCCACAAGAACTCTGGGCCTGACAGCCAGTTGGTTGATTGGATATCTGATACACTAAGCCCCCGAGAGGCGTGATCAGATGGGTTTTCTTCGGTGTCAACGTAATGCCACTGGCTTGGGTCAGTATTCTCCCGTATTAGCTGGACACGATTTGCTACGAATACATGAAACCTCCGTGCTTCATTGTAGATGTATGCTGAAGTGACTTGAGAATCCGTCCAGAAGAACTCTTTATCAATCTTCATGTTCAACTCTGATTTCAGAAACACACTCAATCGGGCAGCAATCACAGCAGCTGAAAGTTCCAAACGGGGAATACTTGTGACCTTTGAGGGTGCAACCCTAGCCTTGGGCATGACAAAGCTGCAGTGCACTTTGTTGTGGTCATTCTTGTGTTGAAGATAGGAGCATGTACCATATCCAACACTACTAGCATCTGAAAAGTGGTGCAATTCAACACTCACATTCTTGCCAAACGGTGGAGGATAGCAACATCTGGAGATTAAGACCCCTCTCAGCCCTTCAAGATCAATTTTCCATCTCTCCCACCGAGGACACAAGTCCTCAGGAAGTGGATCATCCCATTCAATACCCCTACGACACAGCTCCTGGAGGATGCTCTTTCCACTCAGAACAAATGGGGCCACAAAACCCAATGGATCATACAAGGAAGCTATAACTGAAAGAATGCCACAGCGGGTGTCAGGCTTTCCTTCCAAGTTTATATTGAAACTGAAAGTGATCGCTCTCAGTTAACCACTGAATGCCCAGTGTGTGCTCCACTGAGGTTGAGTCTTGATTTAAAACCAGGTGTTCAACTCCTGTTGCCCTCTAAGATGGATCCACACAACTAAGAACTTCTCTCTCTCTCATTCGAGTTGAATTTGTGGAGCCTTAAGCCTCCTTTTTTACACAACTGTTGTGCTTCAATGACCAACTCAGAGGCTTCTTTAATTGAAGGAACACTTGCTAGCCCATCATCGACATAAAAGCTGTTTGTAATAAAAGTGGCTGCTGAGGGATAGAGTGACTCATATTTCTGTGCCAAATACTTCAAAGCAAAATTAGCGCATCCTGGTGAAGATGCAGCGCCAAAAAGGTGGACAGCCATCTGACATTCTTCGGGCTCACTGTCAAGATCCCCATGCTCCCACCATAGAAATCTCAAATAACTGCGATTCTCAGATGTGACAAAGAATTGATGAAACATTCTTTCAATATCGCAGATAATGGCTACTGCTTCCCTCCTAAAATGGCAGAGAACTCCCACCAGAGAATTGATAAGGTCAGGGCCTGTAAAAACAAAGTGTCGTTTAAAGAGATGCCGTGGAATTTAGCTGAGCAATCAAAAACAACTCTCAACTTGCCAGGCTTCTTAGGATGGTATAAACCGTGGTGAGGTATATACCAAAGGACCTCTCCATCCGTTGCCTCTGGAATTGGCTCTGCATCACCATTATTGATCACATCTTCCATACAGGCCTTGTAATGATCATAGAACTGCTGATTCGCTTTTAACTTTCTCTTCAAATGCTGAAGGCGAATTATGGCCAGTTTCTTATTATTTGGCAGTGGGGGAGGACTTTGGCGTTTAAATGGAAGTGGCACCTCTAAATGGCCATCTGCTCTCTGATGAATAGTTTCACTGAGAAGCTGAATAAAACGCACATCATCTCAGGAGACAGGTTTGCCCTCAGAAATTTTCTCATCGAAGTCTGACTCCAGGACTCTCAGAATGTCTGCAGCGGATGGAACTACAATTTCCTTCATGCCAACTGTATGCACAAACCTTTGGTTTCCCTGTCTATCCAAATGCGGATTTGATGCTCCCATGATACTCCATCCCAGCTCAGTCTTCTGTGCAAATGGCTCATTTTCATGACCAATAACAACCTCAAGAGGTGCCAAAGCTGAAGGACAGTCGTATCCGATTAGCAGTCCCACATCGCAATCTTGAAGAGGTGGCAATTCATTTGCAAGATGTTTAAGATGAGACCACTGCAGAGCTGTAGATGTAGTTGGTATACAGGACTTGTCAACCGGAATAAAGTCACATGTATATGCTTGCTGTCACAAAATCTGATTTTCTTTATAGAAACTTCTATCTTGTAAGCCACCCACACTTTGACTGGCTATGACTGTATCTACAGCAGTCATTGTACTAAGCTTCAACTGCAATGGTTGAGTGACTACATTCAGCTCTCTGACAAGATCTTCCAAGACAAATGATGAATCGCTCTGCATCCAGAAGAGCATATGTAAGACCCTCCTTTTCAGGTTCTTTCACTGAGGACAAGTAAACAGGGACAATACTTGAAGTAGCAGATGCCTCTCTAATCAACGCATGAAAGTTGACTTTATGGATCGCCTGAGTCATTTGGCCTTCTTCCTCCAATTTTCTCCCTCTCTCCTCATGCAGACAGGTAGGGTGGTGGCGACCACACACTCCACAGATATACCTTGTCCGACAGCCTTTAGTGATGTGGCCTTTACGCAAACATCCAAAGCAAAGATGACTCTGATGTATGAATGTCCTTTAATCTCCCATCGATTTAGCAGCAAAAATGGAGCACTTCGGAATGCCATGAGACTCATCCTTGCAGACTGAGACTCATAACTTAGGCCTGAGCTTGCTTGATTTAATTTCAAATGCAAAGGGCTCCCTAAACATGTGATCTCCAACATTAACAATATGCATTTGAAAATAAAGTCAAACATTTTACATTGAGCATTTCAATCCTTTAACTCGAACATTTACGTCAAAATTCATTCACAAAGGCACATTATCCCTTAACTGACTCACTTGGCAGATTGCGCTAAACAGCTCAGTTCGATTGAAGTTATCCCGTAAATCAGGTTCTCTCACCGCATCTGCAGTCTCTGCAGTCTCAGTCTCTTAAGCCAGCAACATGATGCAGCTTTGCCGGATCTCATGGAGCGGAACCCGAAGCAGGATCTCCCCTCCGAAGCGACGTTGGCTCCAACAAAGCAGATGACTCAGATGTAGCGTTTTCACTGTAGCAGTCGCTGCGCTCAGCAAGGAATGCAAAAAAAACCTCTTCCTGTTAAAAAAAGGATGTCCACATATACCATTTATTGCACAAATCAACAAAGGTCTAAAAGCTCACTTCATGCTCACTCAGGCCCAACCAAACAGCATCTAAAATCATTCACACCTGGGCCACCTTTAATAGTTCTCCTCCAGGTAACTTCCGAGTGTCACCTACAGGCTAAATTCATCACTGCAAGCATGCACCAGAAAATCCCACCCCAAGCACACAGACAATCAATCAACAGTCAATAGTCAATAAGATGGAATTCACAGAGTCTAGTGTGGTCCTTTACAGTTATGATAACCATAGACATAATAAAAGAGTAGATGGCGCATTGGCTGCCGGGACACGAGAAATAAGGGCGCCATCTGGAGGAGGTCTCGAGTGAAAACAACCGAAGTGGCAGCGTGCCTGTGCACTGTGCCGCATGTAACCGTCAAACTCGGGAAACTGTTGAAAACGGGGCTCATGGAATTGCTTTTCACAAGTAAGTTTGAACATTATTTTCGGTTGTAATTTGTGAATAGAATATTACTGTACTGTATTTATGTCCAGCAGAAAAATCTGACAGACAGCAGTAGGAAGATAATACAAAGACGTACATACGATTATTAGGAAATAGGAAGATAGGGTGTAGTAAAAATAGGAAGAAGATCAAGCTTGGCTACCTAAAATGTTTCTCAAGTCTCTCATGTTTGTTATGTTTTCATTTTTAAAGTTTTCGAAAGACAGAGACACCAGGTAGAAGTGGGAAGTGGCTTTGAGGAGGGAAAGATTCACTGTAAGTGATTCAACTGTGCTTTGCAGTGAAGATTTTAAGCAGGAAGATTTTGAAAGACAGGTCAGACTGTCCGACTCAGAGCTGGTGTTATTCTATCCATCTTCAGCTTCCTGCCTCACCTCCAAAGAGTATGTATACAGCTTCTCTTTGGCATAAGACTACTAGCGTTCATAATGTAAATATTCTGTTATCACATTGTCTTCTCTGTAAAAACATAAAAATGGGGTAGTCATTGAGAATACCTGTGAAAGATAATGTAGCCTAATCCAGTTTATCCAATTCCGCCTGATGGTCATGCACTGTTATTGGCTCTACAGCTCAGGCTACTAGCAAGTCTGTTGACCTCATGCCCTGGTGGTTAAAAGGTAAAGCACAGCCATAAGTGTCACGGATAAAGAATGAGAGAATACATATTCATTTTTACTGACTGCTGCATGACCACACTGTCCATCCCTTTCTTTATCAAGCTACTTTTTGACTGAGAGCTCAGCTGTGTATGCCATAAACCATCGAGTGGATCTCAAGAAATCACCATGAAAAGTTCATTCCCTCTGACAGTCAGGTTAGAGAAGATCTTACAGAAGTATTGGCCTCTAATGATTCTGTATCTTCGGATTATCAATACAACCCATTTATTCGAAAGGTAGAGTCCAAATCCTTATACAGCATCCTACTCACCTGCCCCACAGAGACTTCACATTTTCAATAATATCCGACGAGTTCAGTGCTGACATCCATAGACATGTTGGGAAGTTAAAAAATATTGAGAATGTACAGTTTTCAACTCAGGTTGTTACTTTATTGATTTTTTTAACAGAACTTGTTCATGCTGTTATCAGTGTCTCTTTCCTCCTGAGTGGCACATGAAACTCAAGTCAAAATAGCTGTTGTAACCAACCACAGCACCCCTTCAAGCTTCCCAAACTACATATAACCCCATGATCGCAAAAAAATTGACAGAAAGGTAAAATCCTACTTATTCCAATGCATTCTGAACACAGGTAAAACTATGATTAGCGTCTCAAGAATACAGTGGCGAAAACAAGGCCTCCATTTTCAAACATTATCAGTTTCATCGTTACTAGCATTTAAATGCAGTACATTTTTCAATGTTCCACTTAATGTTCCACTTTTAATGTTGTTAAACATTCCACAGCAGGACTGTAAACCTGAAAACCTTTAATGAAAACTGTTGACTTTACAACAGTGTTCAGCAACCAGCAGGTCTGTCGGATCTTAGTAGTTCTCAACGCGACAGTGCACTCTGTATGGATATGGCAAGAGTTTAAGGTCCGTCACTCAGTCCAAAATAGTGTAATGTAAGTGGTGTGGAGGAAAACCATGAGATGGTGCATGATGCGCCAAATTAAAAACAACTGCTGAACACACAGTGCATTAAGTTGGTAAGTATTAAAAGAATGCTGAAACCTACTGTAATTACCCAATATCTCTGTCATTTCCCTGTAAATAGTACTGAGACTAATGATGATAATAATAATAATAAGAAGAAGAAGAAGAATTAAAATTTCATCCTGACATCTGTCAAATGCTTTTAGTCTGTAGTCTCTGTCTACATTTTAGAGATATCTGAGCTGGCTTGTGGTCCAAATCAAGCTTGCTGCATAAACAGGCTCATAGAATTTGTTGTAGAAAGTATAAAGGTGAGTCAATTTATTGCACTTGACAGCATACCAGGACAAAGTGCCATTAGGCCAATCCAGATACACTCCAAGTCTTTTAAAGCCAGTAGGAGCTTTGACAACTGTTTTTTTAGAATCGTAGATTACGCTGTACTTTGAGGGACCTTTAGGAAAAGAAAATAACACCCAGGATGTTGTATTGAATCCAAATGCGCCTTTTGGGTCCCATGTTTTTCTAGGGATTCCTCTGTATGAAGCCCCTGTGCGAACCTTACCATTCCAGTCTAACTGCCAGAAATGGCGCCCAGTCATGCCTTCTTTGCCCAACACCTGGTCATACGTGGAAAACCTCTCACGCAAATCAGGTTTTGAGATCAATTTTACGTTCACTGCCCTCTTGTTGCCCTCGGAAAGTGCCAAGGCTGGGTGTGCTGTGTCTGGGTCAAGGGTGATCTGACAGTCATCTGATGGAAAGACAAGATGCGATAATGTTTACCATGACATAACCCCAGAGAACAATTACTTAAGCTTTTTTTCCATATCTTTGTGAGAATGTAAGACAAGAATTACTTACACCAGAGTAAATCCCGTTTGTCCCTTATCTTCTCCACAGGGGGTATGTTGGGAGCAATAAAGTCATTGGTGACCATCATGCTGTCCCTGTAATGCTCAATGGTTGCTCCTTTTTGTTTCACATTTGCTACAGCAGCTACAACGTAACGGACATATCGGCTGTTCATTTCTTGAGCAACGTTGGCGAATTGTTGGGCTTTTTCTCTCACAGTCTCCCACGTGTTCTCTTCGAAAAACCAGTAGTCTGATGTTCTTGGACAGAAATGATCTGTATTTTCATTTGATTCAGGTGAATCTAGGAAGTCAGATAACATGTTTAAGAAGGGGTCGTCTTCGTTCACCTCAGTGAATACAAAGCACAAAGTGTGCCTTGCGTTGGCATCAAACAGTTCCCTGATCATATCGGCTTTACTTGAAATAACCTTTATGTTTGCCTCCTGTATAATATCGATGCAGGCCTGAAGGATGTTGATCTCTCTTTCTTCATACTCTAGCCATTTGTTTAGGTTGTCAGTGTTAAATGGGGATCTGTTGTGTTCTTCAATAACTTTCAGAAGTGTAGTCTCATCTTCTTCTCCTTTGCGGACGGCCAGAATTTTGGTTGCAAAAGAGTGCCGGAGGTTTGCTATGTAATCATCCAACATACTTTTGAAATTGCACAACTTCCTTTCAATCTGTGGAAACATTTTTGCCAAGTCATCTTCAAGAGAATCGTTGCATCTCAAGCCCACCTCCGTCAAGGCTTCCATTGTGCCACGGATCCTTCTAAATATTATTGAGGAGCAATCAGCAACCAACTGCGCATCTATTCTTCTGTAAAAATTTTTTAAAGGTACAAGCCATACTGTCATTGGAACAGAACTTTGTTCTTCTATCATTTTTGGAAGTTCCTGGTAAATCTTGACGGCATCATGAAAAGTTGTAGGGTTGCTTGGAAGGAAAACGTCTCCAATGAATTTACAGGTGAAATTGCTGACTACGGAGTTCTCTTCTTCAGTTAGCTCAATAGAAGCTTCCCCTGAAATACTTGCCATGGGAATCTTCTTTATCACAGCCTTCATGCTTCCCTTGAGTTCCTGAACTTTGCTTGAACCTACTTTTTGACTATCAAAGACAAAAAAAGCATTCGCCCCATAAAGAATAGCCATCACTACATGAGTCGCCTCAATGTTGTCAAATACTTCTGAATATTTAACGTGCTGACTGCCAAGAGTAGTCATTAATTGTTTGAAGTTAGATGTAGATTTGTACTGAAGCGTCACTCTACTCTGATTCTTGAATTTTTTCACGTCATTCAGATACTTGGCAGAGCCACTGACATTAACCAGTCCAGCAAGGAAACTGGCAGACAAAGAAGCTTGGACATCCAACACCAACGACTTCTCCTCAATGGAGTCGGAGGCAATGACTTCAAATGCACTGCTGGGCTGAGGTGCATCAAGCGTGTTGTTGTCCAGAACTTCATCATCCCACAATGTGAAACCTGCAAGCGGATAACAAAAGTCAATTACTTCCAAGTAGACAATACAGTGATTTATAAAAAAAAGCAAATCTGTGCATCCCAGTTTTGCTTCAGTTTGTTTGCAGAAAGGCTGGTCTGCATGTTGATGCCCTCAGCTGACATTAGTTGGCCAGATCTGGAACAAGGCACACCACTTATCATTAAAAAACAACTGAAATTCATATATTTGCATGTCCTTATATTAAGTATATACTACCTCCACTACTGCCATAGCTTAGCTTGATGCATTTTTCTGGTCTGTGACCTTAGCGTTTCATGCACTATAGTGAAGAAATTGCTAACTGCCAACAGTTGGCTTTGAAATAAAATTACATTCTCCCAAACGTAAAGCTTTTTTTGGCAAGCTAAAATGAATAAAAACACTTTCTTGCAACCACCTTATAAAACCACAACAAAGCTATGTATGAATTGCGTTTCAGAAGTCTCCTGGTATACATAGATGCAGTGGCGTTTTACCATTACTTGTGTTTACTCATTTGTTTTCATAATATTAGCTTGAAGTGACCCGTCTCATTATATTATTTTTGTAAAATGTTTCTTTTCTGAAGAATTCTTGATGTTGGTGAGCTGTGTCCTGGAAACCAACGTTTGTAAAATAAAAAGTAGCAGTACAGGTTCATGCCGTGATACATTTTGCCAGATGGCATAGATACTGTACAGAAGATACTTTTCTGGTACTGTACTCTACATTAATATAAAAACGATAACAGGAGGTAAAAATTTACTTGGGATCAGTTGATCTTCTCGAACATTATACAGCGCCCCTAAGGTGAAAGGCCGACCCAGGGCCGGAATCGCCAAGATGTCTGAGGACATGTCTCCAACTGGAAGGGAAAATCAAATAACATACGTGTCATAACTGCGATTTGAAAAAATCAAGCAAACTAGTTCTATTAAGACTTTGTCATAATGGCAGGTATGAATGTCAGGAATAAAACCTATGATGCAGAAAATGTGCTCTCTTGGAATGAAAGAGGATTATTAAAAGCAACGGAGGACTGAAAAGAAACAAGACAACAAGACTTCTCAGATGAAACCCAGATATCAACAGCAGCATTAAAGGGTCGGGCAGCATATAAAAAAGAGGCACAATCAAGAAGATTGGAGTTCAATAAAAAATCATTGTTCTCACCACTTGAGGTTGAAATTACCGACTAAGGCGTGGGCAAGTCTTCTTGACTTTCAGCTGGAGCTTCCAGTCTGATCATCTGCAGCGTGTAAATGTTGCTTATATGCTGTTTCATGCTTCCCCCTACGACACCTCCCTTAACTCTCCTCCCTCACAGGCAAGAACATTTTGCAGACTTAGACAGCAAAGATTCCCACACAACGTTTTCTTTTTGTTTTTTTTCTGCAAATGTCAAACTTTGCATTGCAAAAGTCAGGAAGTTTAGATTTTGTATGCCTGAGTTCAACTCCATCCAGAACTAAATTATTCAAGCTCAAAGGAAAGGAAAGATTAAACTTCAAAACCAAAGTGGCAGTGAAATATTATTGAAATGTTAATCAAAAACAGTACATTTCTCAATTCATGGTTTTTGAAAATCAGGATCTTCACAACAGCTCCACTCGCTTTACCTGGATAACTAACAGCCGTCACCAACAGATAGAGGAATGGAAACTGTTTGTGGTAAGATTGCTTTGTTAAGCTGCATTAGCGTGTGGATGTCACCCCTTTGAATTCCATATCTGTAGGTTAAATTATGACAAAATTCTATCATAGGCATGGATAATTTAGTTGGATTCACACTAAGAACATTATGCGAACTTACAAATAGGCTTTTTTATTTGCCACTTCACCAAACAGACTGAAGATCATCCCCAAATACACCAATGTTGATGTAGACCGCATCCTCAAACAGCCTCAGAGCAACACATTTGAGAACTGGTCTGGCATTAACTCATTTGTTTTAGGGAGGGAGCACTCGTGTTCTTCTGCGTGCTTGTTGTTCTTCTACTACTACTTCTTATAGCAAAATTTCAGTCGGCCGTATCTCGAAAACAGTTCATTGCACACACACAAATGATTAAAAATGTACACTTCTACTCGCAACTGTGGCCTCAGTTTTCATAGTACACACACCAAATCGCATCAGGGTGTCCCGATCTGTAATTTAAAAACTGCCATAATCGTCAACATTCAGGTTTCTGATGGCGTGCAGTGGTGTTGGGCAAAATGAATTCAGCAAGGGGCATGAAATGAAGTTACCCCAAATGACAAATTTATTGTCTAAATGTTATTTAGACAATACATTTCTCATCTTCCCATCTGCATAATGAAGGGAGGGCTTAGACCCTCTAACCCACTGATATCAGCTGTGGTGATTTGTGATTTTTAAGCATATGTATCTATAAAAATAAATATAAAAAATATAAAAATATGTATTTCACCTTTCAAGAATAAGCTAATGGGTTTGACCATGTTTTAAAACATTTCCCAACTTGCATGACCCAAAGAAAACACCAAAATATACACATGTCGAAACAAGTGTACACGTGTGTTTGAATTTTGAATGTGTGTTTATTTATCAGTCATATTAGTAACTTCATAACAATTTTGTAAAGCTACGATGCTTGTGTGCAAACTAATGAATTGCCTTTACTTTCTGCCAGTAGGCAGCTGTAGCAGCCTATTGATGTGGGTGACTATCGGACTTAAGTCAGGTTTAAAGCATGTTTAAAGAAAACAGCAATGATTTAAAGAAGGACACAACACTGTATGTGATAGCTCACACAGTGCACAGAATATAACTAAAGGAAGAAGACTTTGAGTGCTTTCCATGCAAAGCTCTGAAATGTCAGCTAAGGTCTTGGGAAAATTAAATGATTTGACTTGAACATGTAAAACAAATGTGTTAATGCCAGACCAGTTCTCAAATGTAATGCTCTGAGGGTGTGGGTGTGCAAAACAGTGGGGTGTTTGGGGATGATTGCGATACAGTGGTGAATTAAAAAGTAAGTTCACATAACGTTCTGAGTGTGCATCAAGCTAAACATCAATTATCCACGTCTATGGTATAATTATATCCCCAAACGCGAAGTGTCAGGGATTTTATGCTTTTAGTCCAACCGTTGCCACCGCATCCACTGCCGCCACATGTTTTTTGTGTCAATGCAATAACTCAAACACCTTTTGGATTTTAATTTTCATATTTGCCAGACAGATTGATCACTCACAGGGGAAGATCTGATGCGATTTTCATGCATTTCGGATCATACGTTTGGCCACAAGGAGCAGAAGATTACATTATATCTCCAGAACTATTAGGCCGAATGATGTCAAACTTGATGCAAATGAAGCAACACGGATTGTTCAATTCTGCCTCGATGCTTTGGGGATATATCCATCGCATTCAGTGCTGAATGCAGCTGAAAATGTTAATCATTCTTTTTGAATCTAATTTTGTCATAATTTAACATATGATATGCCAGTCACAGTGGTGATATCCACATGCTAATGCAACTTAACAAACAGCTGTCGTGGAGATCCTTATCTCTAAAAACTGTTTTTTGATTAACATTTCAAAAATATTTCACTGTATCGTTGGATTTGAAGTTTATTAACGTTTATTTCCTTAGAGCCTGAATAACTTATGGATGGAGATGAGCTCAGGTATGCAAAGTCTGCACTACCTTTTAGGCAATGCAAAGTTTGGAAAAATCTGCTATTGAGTTGTGTGGGAACCATTGCTCTCCAAATTAAATCTGCAAATTACCGGCATAAGGGAGGAGGATACGAGGAGGGGTTGTACAGTAGGATAGAGCAAGAAACAGCATATAAGTAACATTAACACGTCGCAGACCATCAGACTGGAAGCTTCAGCTGGAAGTCAAGAAGACTTACACACAACTTAGCTGGTCTAGACAACTTCAAGCGGTGAGAACAGACTTAGTCAACGGTTTTTATTTAGCGAACTAAATTGAATGAATTCACTCACAATGCATTTCAAATGTCTTAATTGTATCTGATTTTGGCCATTTACACTGTGACAGTCCTGCTTCAAGTGGTTTGCTTGATTTTTAAAGGCCATTGTTAATCTGACTCACATGACCGGATATTTCCCACCAGATTGGAGACATGTCGTCAGAGATCATAGTGATGGCTGGTCTGGGTCGACCATTCAGCCTTGGGATGCTGTACGATGCTTGTGCTGATAGACTGATCCCAGGTAAATTTGGCATCATTCATGCACCACCATAAGAAGCTCATTTGTTAGCTTTAGTGTTGCAACTAAGATGTTTATACATTCCTAGAATAAAATAAATGAATTACTTTGATTAATTTCGAAATTATCTATTCATCCATCTGTCTGACATGAGGCAGTCAGACAATGTGACACGATTGTAAAAAGTTCTCTTGTCATTTGCTATTGTTTATAACAAAAGATTTTGTGCTTTTCCTTTGTTAATTAGACTATGTTTGGGCACATTGTCAAAACCTTTGTGATAATACAACTCGTCCTCCAGCAATGCAACACAAAAGTATTTTCGATGAATGGGCCAGTCCACAATTTTTTAATTCCTCTCTGTTTCCACTACCCAGCTGCCAATACAATACTTATTCTTATGCTGAAAGGAGCACATCATTTTCACTTTATTATTATTATCATTGTTGAATGATAGAGTTGAAATAAAATATACAGTACTTATTACAACAGCAAAAGTTAACTAAAAATGCATTCAATGAAAATGTATATCAAAACAATTTATTAATCTATTTATCTATATGAATCTATTTAAATCAATTCCAATGATTTAAATGATTTTAGGACTGTAAAAGTGCATAATAATTACATAAACTAAGCAGCAAAATCCGAAGACTGCATCCTTTAAATAGGTCAAGTGTGTAAAATAAAATGCAAGGTTGAGGAGAAACAGACATCTATGAAATTAAAAAATAATGGAAAAACAGCTCTATTTAGGGAATGACGGGTCTCCAAAATAACTTTACCAACTTACGGTGTCATATTTCCCACAGGTTGCTCATTGTTTGCTGGTGAAGCTCTTCAAAAGTACTCATCAAGCCATCCTCAACGTAGCAGTGAATTCCAAATAGTTGTGTCCGATTCCATTGATTCAAAGAACAGTATGATGGAGATTGACGCCTCTGTAGGATTAAGTTTCATGGGTTCATTGGTTGAGGTTGGGGGATCTGCCAAGTTCCTGAATGATAAGAAGAAGTACCGGAATCAAAGCAGAGTTACTCTGAAATACAAAGCTACCACCTTTTATCAACAATTCACAGCCCCCCCAGGAACTATAAGTGTCGAAAACCTTCCCGACATGGCCACACACGTCGTCACCAGCATCCTTTACGGTGCAAATGCTTTCTTTGTATTTGACAGTGAAAAGGTAGAGGAGAGCAACCTTCGGGAAATTGAGTGTCAAATGGAAGCTGTGATAAATAAGATTCCTCTTATCAGTGTTGAGGGCTCTGCGTCTCTAAAAATGACTGATGAAGAAACCTCTCTGGCCAGCAGTCTTTCCTGTAAGTTTCATGGAGACTTCCTTCTTGAAAGTCTACCTACAACTTTTGAGGACGCAATTATGGCATACCAAAAACTTCCACTACTCCTAGAAGAAGGAGCAAAGGCTGTCCCACTGAAGATCTGGCTAATGCCATTGAAAACCTTTGCTTCTGAGTATGAACAGCTGGTCAAGGAGATCACTGTTAATGTGGTTAGAATGACTCTCAACATGGTGGAAGACATAAATGATCTGAGAATGAGATGCAATGAGGCCTTGGATGATGAAATTGTGACACAAATTCCATTGATTTATCAGTCAATTTCTAATTTCCAAAAAATGTTTGAGGACTATAGCATTTCTCTGCAAAACTCAATAGTTGAAAGTCTTCCACTGATCCGGTCAGGGACAGCTGATGAGGAGATGCTGCAGAAACTTTCTGCAGGCAGGGACAAGTCACCATTCAGAACCTCACTTGTAACCATGTGGCTTGATGCCTTAGAGATTGAGATAGTAATACTGAAGAGCTGCTTGGAAATGATGGAAGAAATACCGACCAAATTAGTTTCAAATCAAACCGAGCTAGATAGAGAAATTTATGCCCCAGATGCAAAGCACACTTTGTGCTTTGTTTTCACCTCATTCGGAAGCACCAATCCCTACCTGAAAGCATTGTCTGACTATCTGGACTCACCAGATTCAGCAAACACTCAGGATTACACATTATCAACTGATGACATGTGGTGTTACCGTCCATCAGTGATAGCCAAAATGAAGCAAAAATCCCAAGAATTTAGGGACTATGGCAACGACTTGAAGATGAGTAGGAATGTCCGATTCCTCGTAGCAGCCTTTGCAAATGAAAAGTTTGAAGGGGCAACCATCTACCATTACCAGGAGGGCACCCTGGTGACTGATGACTTTACGTTTCCTGATCTGTCTGATGTGGAGAATATCAAAGACAGAAAAGATTTATTGTGGTGTAAGTAATTCTCTCATTTATATGAATGCTTGTGATCCATTTATGTGTATATTTGAGTCAGCTGTCACTCACTATTCCCTTATTTTTATCTGTTATCTGGTTTGAGGTTTTATGCATTAAGGAAGAGGCAAAAAGCCAATATTAAACCAATAATGTATTATTGAAAGTAACAAATGAATAAATAAATGGTGAAAAGCTATGAGAAGTTGAGGATCGGTAAATCACATAACGAAATAAGACAGGACTGACGGACATATGTAAACATGATAACCATACACTTAATAACTGTCTTGTAGATGTGGTACTCAAATTCTCCTTTTGATGATAGAATAGATATTAGAACAAATTATTGTATACATATTGTAGTGTAAGATATTATTAGTAACATGTTATTTTCTGTCTTACAGATGCCTGCGACATTAACATTGAGCCAAATACAATGCACCCCTCCCTTGTTCTATCTGAAGATAACAAACAGCTGAGGTCTGTTGAAAAAAAACTCAGTTACCCTAATAACCCAGAGAGGTTTGACTACTTCCGCCAGGCTCTGGCCAAAGAACCGTTCTCTGGGCGTCACTACTGGGAGTTGGAATGGACTGGATATGCTCGTGCTGGTGTCGCATATGTTGCAATGAACAGGAAAGGAAACATACCAGACAGTGATCTTGGGTTGAACTGCAACTCCTGGTGTTTCGAATATGAACCCAAAATAGCATACATGATTAAGCATGATAAATTAAATTCACATATCAAGGTGCCCTGTCAAGACTTTCAAAAACTAGGTGTGTATCTTGACTGGTATGCTGGTACTTTATCTTTCTACATTGTATCACTTAACGAATTGCAACATATTCATACCTTCCGCGCAACATTCTTTGAGCCTGTATATCCAGCCTTTAGGCTTGGGGGTTGTTGGTACCATGGAAGATTTACGATACTTTGAAACACAGTCATATTAACAGACAAAAGACACATGGCTTTTCAGTTGGCTAAATCTGTCAATTGAGGTGATACATTTTCTATTCTTTTTATTCTGATATAAATCTTTCCATTAAAATCACATAGTACATCTGAAACATAGAGATAGACATGGGTTATTTCTGGAAACGACAAATGTTTGTCAAAAGCTTAGTGATCTTACTTTGTCATATAAGGATATTGCTTCAATTCTCAAATACCACAAATTATACTGTCATATTATTCCAATAATCCAATGCCATTTGTATCAAGTGCAGCTGGGGCTAATGGGTGCATCAAGTTATTTTTCCTTTTTTCAGCAGAGCATGAGAAAAAGTATAAATGTCAAAATTGCTAGAAAGTACATATGCATGTATATTGAGAGACCTGAATAAGTAATCATTCAATCAAAGCAATCACAAAAATCTAAATGTTAAACAAGGCATAAGTATTGGCATGCATTTCTACGATCAAAGTTTAAAACTAATACTCAATCTTTTCATCTCCACTGGGAAACCACTACATAAAACACTGGTATATATATACTGGTATGTCACCAGTGTTTTATACAGACTCAGAGTCTGGGCTTTTAATAGAATGTTCCAGATGATTTGTAGCTATGAACACATTTTGAAAAAAGCATGGTTGGTTTTAGCAAGTTTTCTTTTTCCCTTATATTTGTTTTTTGGTCTTATCAGGTAGTTTTAACTAAAATGATTTTAATGAAACAAAGCTCTTCCTTCTCTCACGTTATGTGCCACTCAGGATATCTTTGATGACCACCTGTTGACATCAAGGCTGTAGATCATTTTTATCTATTTCAGACAAAAAAAATTAAATAAAAAAGTGACCTGAGTTGAACATTTTCTGATGTATCCTGTATTTTTTAACAGCATTCGTTGAAAAATTATTGCTATTTCCCTGACAATCATTTTTGATGTTTGTGAAGTTATAGTGTTACATAGAGATGATATTGTTTACTGCCTTTCAAGAGCAATTCTAGACTATTCTAGACTTTTATATTGAAGAGGTGTGTTTCCACTATGCTGGTTCTGATACTTTTTTGGGGGAGGTACTTTTGACTGGGCCGCGACTTGGCCTGGTCCTCTCAGGCGTCGTGTCTCCATTACATTACTGGCCCTGTAAGAATCTTGCGATGACGTCATTATATTGCGTCCGAAAAGCGCCAAAACAAAGCAGCAGCAGAGGAAGAAAACACAAGACTGGACATGGACACAGGTGAAGTTGGGATGTTTGTTGCATTTGTCCTGTTGCTCTAAGATCGAGAACGACGATTTAGACTGAGACGTCTCCGTCTAACCTAGCCACTTAGCCACTTGTACCTAGCCACTTGTACCGCCAAGCGACTCCAGGGTCGCCGTTCTTGAGTACCTACCCTCGAGCAGGTACTCCGTCCTGTAAAATTGGAATTGGAAGTTTTTCTTCATCCCTTTGGTGTAAATGCATAACCTGTCCTCACTCAGCCTTCGTACAAAACAACATGAAAATTAGTGCACCATATTTCGTAGTATTTCCTACAAGATTTTGTGTCACAGGGCAAGGTCACGTTACCAGTGCATTTAATTGTGGTTATTAGAGACCATCATTTACATTACATGTTTTTATAGTTTTTACATTACATTTTTTAGTGTTAGTTTAGTGGCAATTCCTGCGTATCTTTTTTGAGAAAGAGGAAATGTGGAAATTCGTCAGCAAATCTTTATCTGTTTAGTCCGTTACAAAAGAGGAAAAAAGAAAGCTTCTCCATGATGATCTAGAGATGATCTAGAGACACCCACTGAAAGTTAATGGAAATAAATCTTCATTGGAGACTGATCTGAGATACAAAACACGCATGGGTAGAGTTAAATCCGTCAGACTGAGCAAAACATAACCAAGTCACAACTGGAACAACGTCCATAGCAACAGGATCATCCATACCAACCACCTTAGCAATGTTTTTCTGATCTTTCCATTGTTGTTAGGGTGGTTGCTAGAACGCTTCTGATGCTAAGGACGTTCTGACTTCCGTCTGAGCAAACCTAGGTGGTTGCCAAGGGCGCCATGTGTTAGAGAAGCGCCACCATATCACCCTTGGCCTGTTTGGCAGTTGTCATTCAATTGTGTGTGGCCACCTCAGACACTTCCAGAGGTGGTAGGAG
Organism: Karalla daura; assembly: GCA_029224185.1. Classification (NCBI taxonomy): domain Eukaryota; kingdom Metazoa; phylum Chordata; class Actinopteri; order Chaetodontiformes; family Leiognathidae; genus Karalla; species Karalla daura. Next base: position 18,174,271 of record CM055207.1, on the reverse strand, counting down.
ACTGAAACTCGGCACGCTGGATGCTCTTGCCCTCCTGATGAACATAGTCAAATTTCAGACTTTTGGCTCAAAGTGTTGAGGAAATATTAAAAAGATAATATTTAGGGGCCTGGTTCAGAAATCGGTGGCTGTAAAAGCTATAGCCAACTCAACCAACAGATTCCAGAGGCCATTCCAGAGCTGATCTCTTTCTAAGGGGGCCATGAATCTGAAATTTTTGCATGCGGACAAGCAGAAATGTGTTGGTTTGGTCCTAAATGGGGCCATCCTTTTTGAAGGGCGAGGCTTTGAACATTTGCGATTTCCCACCTTTGAAGGCTTGCTACGGTCGCAAAAATAGACCAAATCTTGCATATATTTCGTTTTGATTGACGTCAGTCTTTTTGAAGCCGAACCATTTCCATGCCAGAGAAGTGGACCCGAGTACTAATTTGTCGGAAGTTTTAAGGTCTGGAGCCGCCTCTGCCTTTATTTTTTTGTCCCAAAATGCGCTGTAGACTACTTGATAAGCTTTCTGCAGGAGAGGTCACATCACTATGTAGTCATGTCGCTAATGCTGCGTTCCAGTCACCTCGGAAATCTTGGAGTCCTGCTGTGTGTGGGAAGCGCTGCTTACAGCTGCCGCTGTAACGTAAGTGTAAGTGTTGCCGTGTATTTCATTTGTTTCGGCGAACTAATTTAAATACTCGATAATGTAAATTTGCACATCATTAAAACAACAATCACGATACTATCGCAGAGGATTTAAATATCGCCCACCCCTACCTGGAACAGACCCTCTGAGCCCCCACCTGCATAGCCCCACCTGCATTTTGTCATGAGCGCAGTTCTAGAAGCCCTACACCTCAGGCACTACATTAGTTTAGTGGCGATTCCTATCTGCGAATAGAAGCCCAGAACAGAATACGTTAACTTCACTGCCATATTGCCAGTGGCAAATAGGAGTAAAGGTGCAAGAGCACATTGTGAATGCCCTGTCTCATTTTCGTGAACTTTGGGACATAAAGCTTAAAAATTATCCTGACATTGTCATAAAGGCAGAGAGATGTAGGGAGAGTAGTAAAAATTTGGAAATACTAGATTTTTGTGGTAGAAAGGTGTAATTTTAGCAAGAAAAATGTTTAAAATACAATTTAGCATAGGCACACATGCTTACCTTGTATTCATTGTAGAATAGTTTTTAAAGCATATATTTGACAATTGAGAGTGGAGGAGTTAAAGAAAAAGTGGGTCAGCAGCAGTGCAAAAGCCAGCCTGAAGATACTAGAGGATAATGACTTTCTTGAAGCAAAGTGTGGGGGAAAGGGAGACCTCAACAAACCTCTAACCAACATCCATCTCTATTTTCCATGCCACAACCCCCAGTTCAAGCCCTGGCACCCCTCTGGATCCTGGTGGTATATCAGAGACAAGCTTTATGAGTGGGAGAAATTAATGGAAAGCTGTGAACCAGACAACTAAAGTAGAAAACCTTCGCATGTAAAGCACTTACAAAGCAGGGAAATTATCAGTGTTTCGCAGCTACAAGCAAGATACAAACAACACATTTCAACAACATTATGAAAAACTGTATAAATCATTGATCCCCTAATTGTCAGGCTAGGCACTGAGAACCCACGTGCAGAACAGACACACACTGGATGTAGGGTAAGTAGCTCTTTTATTTGAACTAGACGGGCCTGAACACGGGTAGCGGCTCTGCTAATGTGGCAGGAGGCACAAGGCTAGATGCCGACGGTCGGTGGTGAAGCAGGTCGGTCACCAAGGGCTAAGGCTGGAGCAGGGTCATGGACGGAACGCAGGCCTATCACCAAGGGCTGAGGCTGGAGCAGGGTCAGGGATGGAAGGCAGGTCAAACAGCTGGGGCAGGTACTTGAGCAAGATCCAAGGACGAGAACAGGTCAGGCAGGGTGTCGCAGGAACTGGTGATCTATGAGTCTGGCAAGAACCAAAGACAATCTGGCAGTGAGTGCAGGGCTGGGGTGAGACTAAGTATCCGGTTAACCAGGTGATCTGCTGCAGTGATTGGTGGGAGAGAGCAGGGGTGTGGTTCTGGCCAGAAGGAAGATAAACCAGCAAGAATCTGGATACTGACACTAATACCTCAAAACAATACCAAAAATAAACAATACCAAAAAATATCTCAAACAATATTTTCTAAACATAGATGTACCAAACTGCACCATCAGGATGCCACCAAACTAGGTTCATCAATAACAGATAACAGTCAAATGTAGACTGTAAAATTTTTACCAAAATTCTGGCCACATAATCACAGTGAATATGGCCAAATATCATTCACCCCAATCAAGTAAGATTTTTGCAAGATTACATTTACTTTTTAAGAAAACCTCAGGAGGAGGATGGCTAAAGATGAAAGCAGCAGGTGATGCCTCGTCAAGTGCTCTGTCCAGTTGGTCAGTTTAAAAGCTTGGATTAATCAAGTTTACATTAATTATTGAAAAGACCAAAGATCAAGTCTGATTTAAAGTTAACTGGAAAAGAGAAAAATACTGTAAGATTGTATGGTATCATACTGTAAAATAAATAAATACATACATACATTTTTACTGAAACGTGTCCTTAATATTATGTTCCTCGAAGACCTCAGAATTTACAGTATTCAACTGCATTAGTGGAAATTGGTTCACTACTTTAGAAAATATCCTGTATTTAATGTAATGTGTTGCAGTGTATAAATATAAAAAACAATATGAAATGGGAATGTATATGTAACTGCTAAAAAAAGTGAGGCAGGAATAAGAAATGGTGAATAATAGATAAACAGAGGTGTTTAAACAAGACTACACAGCAGAGAGATGGAGTGGGTTTTCTCTCTCAGACAGATGATAGATGAATGATAGATTATGGCTTGAAAGAGTCCAGAAAAATAAAGTGGTACTCACGGTAGAAGCTGTAGTCCCTGTTGTCTCAATGCTCTGTCTTAGTACACTTTCTTCTCTCTTTTCTCTCACCTCTAACAGAGTTGTCATCTGCTCGAAGTTCTGAGAGCAAAGTAGCTGCAGAAAAGCAGTTGCTACCTTGTGTACACTGGATGATGTCAATTAAAACTGAATCTTTCTGTCATGTATCTGTGTTTTATTTTCTTGGATTGTGGCAGGTTGTCTTTCCTTGTGTTTTCTCCCTGTTCCCGCCCCTAGTCTTGTTCTCCAGTCGGGTCTTGTTTCTTCCTGTCTATCTCATCCAATCCCGTGGCAACTAGGCCAATTAACTGGGTATTTAGACCCACCTGCCCAAGGCCTAGTTGCCAGATTGTCTTCATGCCTTCGTGCCTCGTGACTCCCCAGTATTTTTTCCCACCTGAATCTCCTGTTTTTTGATTCAGCCTGTTTTTGACCTGCCTTTGATCCTGGATTCATTTTGCTCTTGTGCTTCTGACTGCGTTTGCTCTCCTGTCCTCCCAAATCACACCCTGTTTTTCTGTCCCGGTCGACATCGAGCAGCTTCCCCAGTGTTGGACCTGCCGTCTGCATTTCAACTAGTGCTAGTGTATTAGCTTTAGCTTCACAAACCTCAGGCCTAGTGTGTGTATCTGTTAAATACATGCTCACATTAAGAGTGTGCATTTGGGTGTGAATCCTTGGTCTGTGATACTTTGGACATTCTATAAAAAAAGAACATTCTATGTAGATGCATGCATGTGCAGCATCACTACCTGGTTAATCCTGTCTGTACATTCAAATTATCTATGTAAAAAAAATAAATTCAACACAAGATCAACATTTAGATGAAGTTTTAAAAAGTTTTAATGTCAAACTGAAGTAAAATCCCAGGTTTCACCACCACATTGTCATTCTCTGTGTGGTCGACATAGGAATGGCAAACCTTAGTCTGAGGGATTTTTAGAGGATCATGAGGATAATTGTAATTATTACAAGACATGCTTTATTGCTTTGGGTTGGAAGCAGCTGACAGTCTTATCATGACATTCTTTTCCATTGGTGACAGTGCTTCACACAATTTGTATTTAGTAAATTAATCATCTGTAATTGTCCAGCAAACAAAATACTTCAGTTCAGGTTCTTGCTACATGATGTTCAGTCATCAGTTTAATGGAGAATGATAAGTTGATGTTTTGTAAGGATGGGAGAGAGCATCAGCCATCATGCTGACGCTAGACGATGTGAAATTAAACAGTGCACCCATGTGGCAAAGAACAACACAGCAAGAGAAAACACAATGAAAGCCTTTCACACAACAAGCCATTTAAATTAAACAAATCAACCATATTTGCGACAGATTTATTGCGACAGTATCATATGATGTGTACGTAACGTGCACATCATATAATACATATAATTCCAGCTTAATACATTTTCATTGTGCACTGAACTTGGAAAATACATAATTGGAAAATATCAGAATTTTGAATTTCGCTCTTATATGAACAATGTCAATTGTCAAGTTTTGTACATTTTTCTACTGGCCTAATGGAGCCAATGAATCCTTTTTTTTCATCACCTCCATGATGTTCTCCTCTCCCATGATTTCTCTCCCATGATTTCCAAGATTTTCTTCCAAGTTCTCTGCTGTTTCTGGCAAGTGACATGTTTAGCTGGGCATCATCATTTCACAGCTGGTTATCAAGGTACATGCACTGTGATATTGGTGCGTGTCTGTCTTCACTTAACCAACTATCATAAGCTCCCGCGTCTGATGGCCCTGCTGCTGCCTCATCATCTGCTGTATTGTGGTTCTCTGCAGTCCAGTCTTCCTCCTCCTCCACACCCATGTTCCCACTAGTTTTCCTGGGTGTGATGAAAGGGTCAAGGAAAGACAGGACTGCAAAGAACCACCACTTTTTAAGTGGTCCTTCTGCTGACCCGCTCCTCCTCTCCTTCTTTCTCCTGAGGTAGGCGTCTCTCAGCTCCTTCCACTCTTTCTGACAGAACTCAACTGCAAATATACACACACAGACACATGCACTTACTATGCACAAGTAGCACTAAACCAAGTGAAATATTCAGACAATTAACATTAACTTTACAATTAACCAACTTTAACAGGGTTTCCACTCCTAACCTGAAATGAATTTGCAGGACATTTTTAGCCAGTGCTGTGGTGGACCTTGTCCGATGGGGCAGCCAAAAGGGGGAGAGAGGGAGGTGGGGGTATAGTAGTGCCAGTGCCGTATGTTGTCCAGAAGATAAGGTGACACGAGACATGCATAACCCATTTGCATTTGCTTACAGTAGGGTGAGAAGATGTCCCAGATTCCTGGGGACAGTCCCTGATTCGGCTGCTGCAGATTTTGAGTGGGACATAAAAAAGTTGCATGGAGTGCAGAGAGAGAGAGACAGAGAGCGCAAGCAAGCTAGCAGTGCAGAAAGTTCCAGTTCCAGTTGCCCAGGTAATTGGGTTATTTTGCTACTTTCCAGTTTAGTGTTGAGATTCCGTTTTGTTTCTAGCCAGTTAGTCGGGTTCTTGGTTATTTTCCCAGAAAACCTTGTATTTCTGTTCTAGTTCAGTGCTTAGTGTTTTTTGTTGTCTTTCACCTGCTGAGACTGCAAAGTCCCAGGTTGTTTTGTTATCAGTGTAGTGTTTTGTCCTGTGGAGACCGTTGGGGTCCCAGGCTGATTTTTGTTTAGTATCAGTTAGTTTTTGTCCGGCGGAGAGCGATAGGGTCCCAGGCTCATTTGTTTCAGTATAGTCAGTGTGGTTTTTTGTGTTTCTTGTTCCCCTGCGGCGACCGAGGGTTCCAAGGTGTATTTTTGTTTGAACTGTAATAAACCTGTTGTCTCGACTAATCTATCATTTGAGTGTGCTTTTGGGTCATCCAGTCGGTGAGTTACATGGAGTCAGTAAGTTAAAATATGCCACAAGCACTCACTTACTGGCCCAAGCCTCCTCAACTTCGATAAAACACTGCAGCGGTGTCGCACAGGACTGGGCGTCCACACAGTGATGATAAGTTTCTCCCCCATACTTCCAAACAAGCAGCTGTGCTTATGTCAGTGAAGTGACGTTCGAATAAACTCATCTCTGATTGGATATTGTGGCGCGCTGTCACCTGAAAAGTTCAATTTTTCCAACTTCATCCACACTGCTCCTGACGTTTTATTCGCCCCTCTCAATTTGCGTCATTTGTGCCGCGCCAGATGCTCGATTCACATTATTTGTGCTGCACCTCATGCTCAAGTCGCGTCATACGCTCATTCACGCTGCACCGCTCACTCGTGATGACACGTCACGTGTTGGTTTCGAAAGTAGACTTGCCGCTTTTTCGCGTCTGCCGCCTGCTAGTGTGAACACAGCTAACACCTTTAATTGGCACATATTTACTTGACCTCATCAACCTGTCCCTAACCACCAGGTTATGTTCCTCTTAAGTTTAAAACTGCCATAATCAAACCCCTCCTTAAGAAACCATCGCTTGATCCAGGAACTCTAGCAAACTACAGGTCGATCTTCAATCTCATCTTCATCTCAAAAATCCTTGAGAAAATCATTGCCAACCAGCTCTGTGAACACCTTAGTAACAATAGCTTATTTGAGTCCTTCCATTCTGGTTTTAGAATGAATCATAGCACTGAGACTGCACTGGTTAAAGTCACTAATGACCATATAATGGCGTCTGGCCAAAGTCTTGTTTCAGTGCTTGTCTTATTAGATCTTAGTGCTGCTTTTGATACAGTTGACCACCAGATCTTACTAAGGGGACTGGGGTATCTGCTGGGGTAACTGCTTTAGATTGTTTCTGGTCCCATCTTTCAGACCAATATCAGTTTGTGCGTGTCAATGATAATCAATCTCCACGCACTGGAGCCAGTCACAGGGTTCCACAAGGATCTGTATATATATATGCTCCCTCTAGGCAATATCATCAGGAATCATTCAATAGATTTCCACTGCTACGCTGACAAAACCCAATATATTGAGCTCTACCTTCTCTGTTCTTTCTGTTGGTGTCGATGTGGTTCACGTTCCCTCTATCTTCTCACCCTCCTCTTGGCCTCTCCCCATCTGTCCTTGACTTTCCTCTCCTTCACTTCCTCCTCTCCTTTCCAGGACTGTGCAGGACTAATATATGGACCGGGGACCACGCGTCCCCAGAGTGTTTGTGCTTTCTTGCCTCCCAGATTCCATAGATGCTGAGTTGGATCCAGGACTCCGTCCCTCAACACGGCCCTTCCTGTTGCATGCACCCTTCTACTCTGGACTGATTCGGCCTCTCTCTATATTATCCATGAGTACATGTATCTCTCCATACTGTCTTGCTTGTGCCTGCCTGTCGGTCCTGGGTGAGGATCTGCTCCTTTGTCTCTCACCCTGAGGTTTCTCCCTTTTCTTCCCTGTCAGGGTTTTTCTTGGGAGGGTCTTTGCAAGGGTCTAAGGACAGGGGTTTTTTAATATGTACACACTGTTGCTCTCTTTGTTGCTCTCTTTAGTGCCTTGAGTGTCTGTTATGAACTGGCACTTAAAATGAAGTTGAGTTGAGTTTATTTTTCATCTGGATTTTAAGAGCTGTGCTGTAGAGTTGTGACAACCTGACAGTGCTGACTTCTAATATTCTAATTATAGAATGAACCCAGAGTCCATTGCTACAGAGTGTAGTGATGGGCAGAGGTTTGGTGTAGTTTTAGTTTATGTCACAAATGTGCACCAGATAACTGTTACGAGAGAAGATGGATAAAAAGCCTCAAAGGCTGCATTGACAAAACTCATCATACCATCAGTAATACTACACCTGTCAGATGACTAAGACTAAAGACTAAGAGACTGCCCGGATATCTGGAAAGGAACATCAACCATTTGAAGGAAGTCAATGCATGACAGAACAAAGGGTTAGGAAGCCATGTTTCTGGTTTCAAAATGTGTCATCACTAAATGTGTCATCACTTTTCCTAAAAAAAGATCCTGATTTGCTTTTATAGAGGGATATCTTCAGAGTGCTGGGACTGATCGAAATTGTGGGCTGATCAAGAGCTGCTGCCGACCTACTCGTTTACACTGTGATACACAATGACTGTTCAACATCATTTACAGTTCTGCTTGATGAATGCAAAAGATCTCTGAGGGAATAGCAGCGATAAAGGCACCATCATGTTGGCAATAACACATCAAATAAAGCAGAAAGTGTGAATCACTACCTGCCCACATGATCCCCCATGCATATAAAGGTGAAATGTGTTCACTGGTATAAATAACATTATTCACATTTTATAGCACGAAAGAGGCTCCACATATATGAATCACTGAGTGTTTTGCTAAACAGTTCATGTTATGCCTTGTTTATCTATAGTCATCATCCTGCCACCTCCAACAAGATTAAAGGAGCAGCTGTCAACGCAAAAGCTGTAAATAGTGAAACTTGCAGCAGACCCTTTAATGATTTCTTGTTACTCAGTTTGTATGTCCACCCATTACCTTACCTGCCTTATATCCACTGGTGCTGTGTGGTGAATCTAATCAGCGTCATTTGCCCCTCTTGGGATACTATAGCTCCCAATGTCTCATGGCTTCACATGCTGAATATGTTTCCAATAGACTCAAAACCCTTTTTTGACTGTGTGACAAAAGTGGAATGGTAGAACACTTGGACTCCACAGAGAAAGGCAGTGAGTCACGCCCAGGGCTCATTCATAAAAATGTGTGTTGGAGAAGAGTATAGCAAAAGAGTTTTTCTCCAAAACACTGAGAATGGCAGGCACAAAAAAGGATTTATAAACTGGGCACATACAGACCTGGATGCAATCTTCTCTTTATGAATTGAATACAGTCCATGTGGAAATGAACATAGGTGGATTCGCTTCATATCCCATCCACAACACACCCACATTCTTCCAAATGGTCTGTTTTCAACCCTGCGTGTGAAGGGTTTCATTCAAATTCATTCATTCTCCTATTGTCTTTGTTGTCATTGCTGTTGTCATTGTTGATTGTTGTAATAAAATCGCTTTTGCTCCTTGTGAATGGATAATATAAATGCTCAGTCCATTACTCCCTGGTATGTGTTTCAGTGCAGACTCATATTTATGACAAAGCAATAAATAATGGAAACATTGAATAAAAGTGAGTTAGGAACTCAGGCAAACAAATGCAACAACGGCTGGATTAGGTTAACCAAACCGTTTTGGTAGAAATGTAGATGAGATGAGAGATGTTTCAGCCACAGTGGAAAACAGAATAAAAATAGAGCAAAGGTTCCTGAACACTCCTGCTCCTCCTGATCATAGATGGATCTGACTCCCACACTGGGTACACCAGGAGGGTAAGGGAAGGCAGGAGGATGGGGAAGTGGAGAGAGAGCAGAAGCTTTGAAGTTCTCAATCTACGGTTCGGACCAACCATCAATTTACAATGCAGTTTTGTCCCACATGAATAGACACTCAGTAATGCACACAAACAGCATACTGTAGTACTCTCACAAAGTCCAAGAAATCTGGCAGAGAGGAAAGAAACAGAAGTGGTGCAATGTGTACCAATGCAGCTCAGCAACAATAACACTAAGCCAGTGGCATGCAGCAGCAATAAACACATCATCTGTTTAATTAAACCACTACACTGTGTTTACCGTTTGTGGTCCCTAGAGATACCCTCACCTTTACCTGCCGAACCTGTGACATTGCACTAAGCTCTTTGTGCACAATAATCTTGTGCTCCTCAAAAACCTTGGCAAAATTCTTCAGAAAATAGCGGATGTTTTTCCCACCAACAACTCTACTTACTGAATGTTACGAGTTTGTGTGCAGCAGTGACTCCGTCATGATCCCTAACCCTCAAAGCAAGCATTCAGATACCAATTCCGTGTGTGTGTGTGTGTGTGTGTGTGTGTGTGTGTGTGTGTGTGTGTGCGCGTTGGTTTTCAGGATTATGGGGACATATTATCCGACACTCACATTGGCAGGACACCTGTGAATTATGAGGACACACCCTAGTCTTCTGTTGTTACCGGAAGTAACAGCGCTGGCTGAGAATATAGCGGAAATACGTCATCAATTGCTTTGGCGTGTACCCTATTCAAAGACTGTAGAACCATTCAGGAGGCCGTTCGTAAATGTCCCGCTCTTTTTCTCGGCATGCCCCCTCAAGTAGGGAAATATGAGACGAATCCGTGTGTATTTGTCCTCCCGCTCTTGAATTCATACACAATTTCCAGCCACTCCACACACAAAATAAGCGAAGTTCATTGGCTGATCGCTTCAGTGACATTATCTTCAGTGATTGGCCGCCGCAGAAGTCAATCAGGCACATTCTACTCAGTGATTGGCTGCCGCAGAAGTAAGCAGGCTCAGTGATTGGCTGCAGTGGAAATACTCGGCAATGGGGAACGCTTCCACTACAAAATTACCTGCTTTTCAATATTTTTTTTTACTCTGCGAACTTTGGCTAGCTAGCTAGCTTACTGTGAGACAGAGGATACATCTCTCTCTGGTCAGACAAAATATCTGAACCACCAGCGTGTCTTCGTCAGTAATTTATTAACTGTACATCATGTGTAAATAAGTTAGGCATTTCGAACGTGTTGTTTGTGAGGCGAAGCATTGTGCAAAGAAGAGTCGCTAAAGTCACGTCGGGCCGCCTGACATTCAGTCAGATGAGCTGCAGCGTCAGGGAGAGAGGGACAGTGAGCAAGGTGGAGGTGAGGGGGGAGGGGTGGGTGACCAATGCGCGAACGCAGACGTGCAATGCCCGGTACACCGGTGCTTCCCGGGACTCGGCGTGACGAGAGGGGGGGCGGGTATCGGGTGGGTGACCAATGCGCGAACCCACACTTGCAATGCCTGGTACAACGGAGAGTTCCGGGACTCGGAAGTGACGGTCTGGGGTGGGGTGGAGTGGAGTGGGGGTGGCTGGGTAGGTTATAACTGAATAATCTCAAAACCCTGTTTAATGTTCGCAAATTCTCATTTGCCCAGGTTAAATACTTAAACAAAGGCCAAGTCCAGTTGACCTGTTATCTAGAGAAACGTGTTTAATGTCTTATGTATCTTGGACATGACACATACTCTACTGAACAGCTTCAATTGCATTTATTAAAGCTTGTTTGAAATTTTATGTTATCTGCCCATCATTACAGCAAAGATGACTGAGGGCAGGAGGAGGAGAAAAAAAGACTCCTGACCAAGATGCACTGGAACACATTGCTCAAGGAGAGGATAAAGCCTTCCTAGAGGGAAGGTTTATTAACAAATATAAAGGTAAGGGTTTCATCCAGTATATTAATGTCTGTTTCTCTTGGTGTAGTAATTTAAAAATTTGAGTCTGGTGTAAAACTGCAAAAAGAGTGCAGATTTGAGCGAGGAAAAACTTCTTTTCAGAACAGATTTTTGTGATTGGTCAGTTCCTTTGCAGGACTGCAGCCATCTAAATGATGTTAATAATAATGATCAATCTTTCTAAATGTAAACCATAGCTTTAAATAAGTTGATTCATTCTAAAGTAAAAAATCAGAGGTATCAATACTGAGTAATTGATTTAAATAAAGAAGATGTGTAGTTTATTGAAAGGCACATGGATACTGGACTTTATTGGAAACACACGATAGAACATTAAGAGGGAGATGCTCATCCACCCTCATCCTCAGTACAGAGGATGTGACCTTAGCCACCCCCCTACCCCCCCCCACACACACAACTCCTCCTCATTATCTACTCACCCTTGTGCTGATTAGAAGTTTTTTAATCCACCAAACACTTCCTGGAGTATCACTGGAAAAAATGTTTGCAGCATTTGCAGAGATCTATGAGAACCAGTTTTGTAAAACTGGAAAAGCTATGAACTGCTTGTGTAACTCAGTCCAAGTCTCCTGAAGCCACCACAGTTGACTTGGAAAAGCACAATTTAGACTGTTTTCGGTGTAAATCCTCACTGTTGCAAGAAAACAGCCACGAATTAGAGTGGTTACTTGAGTTTATGATAATGTTCTTTTCTTCAAGGAGAGGTGTGTTGACAAAAGAGTACATCGAACCAAAAAGTACTGCGGAGTTCTCTTCCAGAGTGAAGGGGCAGATGACAAAAACAACATTTATGCATTTGATTTCATGTGGAACGGGAAGCATTATTGGTAAGTATCCGGCTGGTTCATTTACCAAAATGACCCCAAGAATTAGCCAATCATCTGCTTCTCTAGCAGCACACCATTCCACTCCGTGGTTGCCGATTCTGACCTGCTCCCTCTTGACGAGCAGCAGCTAATTTCCCAATCGAGACCCAGCTCTCGACTCCATAGCTCAGCAACTTTCAGCAGCAGTCATGTGACCGCGGCATTACTGTAAAGAATGTAAAGCCAGGTTCTACGTTTTTTGTGGTCTATTTATATTACAGCATAGGTGCTTCAAAAGAAGATGGAACACTAGGACGATTAGTGAATGATGATCATGTACATCCGAACTGCAAAGTCAAAAGAATAATGGTCAATGGGAAATTTTTCCAGGAGAGGAGACAACATACAACTATGGTGATTCCTCTTGGCCGTGGCGCTCAGTTCTCTTTGTGGAATGGAAGACAATTGCTTCTGCTTAAAGTAATCTCAGATTTGTTCCTGTCATTGATTCATACATGGGAAGCTTCTGATGGAAATGATGACCAAATCACAGGCGACCGTGCCAATCTGGAAACATCAAAGGATGACGTGAGTTGATTATACTCTCGTGATGTCATGCTTTTACATCCAGTCACAATTCTGTTTTGTTTGAGGATATGACATTACTCAGGAGTCTACACAATGTTGAATGTTAACTACCTGACAGCACAGGACTGTGATCACACACACACAGCGTGGACGGGAACAAACTTCTTGATCAGACAGCAAAGTGATTTGTCTGGGTTAGATGTTCCCCTGACACACCTTACGTATGATACCTTTTCTGACAAAGCCCCTCTTTGGCATATTACGATTCACAAGTTAGTTATGTTACAGTTCAACATTATGTTGAGGATTTCCATGATCGTGGAGGTTCTGCAGTCATGAAAACATTAAATAGTTTTCTATGCCTTGAAAGTCATGAATTTAATGAAATTCTGTGTAGAAATCGTGCCAAAACAAGTAATGTTTGTGTCTATGTTACAGTAATCTATCACCTTCCTACTTATTAATGGCTCAAGATAGTTGTTTTTCAGTTTTCATATTTTAAGATTTAATAGTTTAATTTTAGTTTAGCTTTGGTTAACGGTTTTCAAGGTTTAATATTAGGAACATATGCTTAATCCAAAAATTGCAGTGTAGTTGTAAATCTGTTTAATCCACATTTTCTAATTTTGTTTAAAATTTGTATTAATTCCTTTTGTAACTGCTATTTTATTTGTTCAGTGTCACCATATAATTGCATATAATTTTAGTGTGTGCATGGCACAAATCCTGCCTTCTCAAGATAAATTCATCACTGGTACGTTCATTTTCTTTTATACCATTTTAACTGACTGACTGAATGTTTGTGTTGTATTGTGACATACAGTATGCAGTAATAGATTCATTCGGTTTAATATAAAGCTTTGTTTTTTCTGCGTTGGCTGTTGCACTGGATCAGTTTGTTTCTGACTCTGAAATTAGTGATGGCTTGTCTGATTACGAACCTGAAAGCTGTCATGGGTCCAGCCCAGCTCAGGGTAGTGAAGATGATTCTCGTCCTGATGATGAATCCACCTACACCACCACTTCCAGCAAGGCTGTTTCAGCAGAAACAGAAAAAGTCGAGTGTTCGTCTACTGAAACCTCAGCAGCCCGAGAAGGTTCATCTCACATCAAGAAAAATTATTGCTATGTTTGCAAAAAAACACAATCTAAAGTAACTCGTCACCTTAAAAAACACGAGAAGGAAGTGCCTGACATTGCAGAAGCTTTCTTGCCCCCCACGAATTTTAAAGAGAAAAAAAGGTTGCTTGAGAAGTTGAGGTACAGAGGTAATTATGAACATAATCAAGAGGTTATGAGAAATCAAGGTGGAACACTTAAAGTAAAAAGAAAACAGGGACCATCAAAAATCTCTGTGCATACTAAACGGTATGTGCACTGTACATACTGTAAAGGTATGTTTGTCCGTAAAGAGCTGTGGCGCCACTCACAAAGATGCCCGTTAAAGACTCAGTCTCAGAAACTGATGCCAGTGTTGATCAGTCTTAGCTCTGGCCGATATTGCAGAGTCAACCTGCTCCCAAGCGATTTCCAGTGGAGTGTGGAAGGTCCTTGGAGCGATGAGGCAAGATGAGATAGGATCTGTGGTACGGAATGACTTTCTCATACTGCAGCTGGCCCAGTCTCTCTACAACAAGCATGGGAGTGATCCAACAAAATTTGAGTACATCAGAACAGAGGTCCGAGAAATGGGCAGACTTTTGTTGCCCTTGAGACAGAAATATTCCATATTCAGCTTCGAAGATGCTGTAAAACCAAACAGTTTTTACAAAGTCGTTGAAGCAGTTAAAACAGTTGCTGGATATAATGAAGAGAAGCACTCATATTCCACACCAAGTCTTGCCCTGAAATTAGGACACCCGCTCAAGAAGATTGGTGATATCATTCTCTGCAGGGCCATCTCGGGAGAGGATGAAATAATGATCGAGGCAGCAGAATGATTCACAAAAGGACTGGGCAGGACAAGTCGCACACTGCACTGGCTACTTTGAGCAAGTCGAAACCATCCACCATACCACTCACAGGGGATGTTCGACTTTTGCACTAGAGCTGTAAAATTCGGATACTTTTAAGGATTCGGATCCCTCTGAGTCACTCACTGAACTGATCCGGATCTGCGAGTCACTTGAGTCACTTGAGTCAGTATTACTAAATAGAAAGTAACGTGCCTTGTGATCGGAATGAATCACTAAAACTAAGCTTAAAAACAAGAGAAATGCTTATTTAAACACACCAAAAATAATACAAAACTTAAACATAGGCATAACAGCAAAATCACAAAATGCAACCGAGAATAAGAATAAATAAGTAAACAAACTATTACTAATTATTAATGTTCCCGGATCACCACCAAATGTAATTATCTGTGCATTGCCCTAACACTACATTGTCTGAAAATTGCTTCTAAATCATGCAGTAGGCTACTTTCCCTGCGTTTCGAGCACAGACAAAAACATTAACATCACATGATGTCGTCCGTGGATAAAATAAAATCTTTCGTGGATAGGCACATGTAAAACAAATTTATTGAACTCATGTGCGTGCATGCGCTACGCCTGGTGTGACTCTGGATCCCCTCTCCTTACAGATCCGGGTGTGTTTAACCGGTGGATCCACTCATTATTGTCGGTTACGGTTAGGGACTCAGGATTCGCCGGATCCGCACGGATCCGGGTTAGTGTCGGTTAGCGGATCAGGACTCAGGATTCGCCGGATCCGCACGGATCCAGGTTAGTGTCGGTTAGCGGTTTAGGACTCAGGTCTCGCCGGATCCATATTAATGCACCGGGATCTGTTACAGACCCGGGTGTGTTTAACCAGTGGATCCACTCATTACTGTCAGTTAGGACCCGGCGGATCCGGTTCAATGGAGACCTCGGATTCATGATTCATGAGTCATTTAAAGGATCCGGGTGATTAACCCGGATGAGTCCTGAACCGCCCAGCACTATTTTGCACAAGTACCTGGAAGAAAGATCGGCCGGCGCCATTGAAAGCCTAAAAGAACATCAGTCTCCTCAGGTGTACTCAGAACTTGCAAGGGTGACACTTGCTCAAATAATCCTCTTCAATCGACGCCGTGCAGGAGAAGTCTCAAAAATGACCCCCAAACTGAGCTTCATAGTGACCTTGCTGCTAGTCTGTCACCATTTGAACAAAGGCTAGCCGGACACTTCAGCAGGGTGG
This sequence comes from Karalla daura, assembly GCA_029224185.1. Taxonomy (NCBI): domain Eukaryota; kingdom Metazoa; phylum Chordata; class Actinopteri; order Chaetodontiformes; family Leiognathidae; genus Karalla; species Karalla daura. Next base: position 18,158,490 of record CM055207.1, on the reverse strand, counting down.
AAATTATGGGCAAAAGAGGAAGGAAAGTTGCCGTTTTATGAAACCCTGAGGTTGCGTAGGCAGCAACACTTCTTGCAGAGAAGAGAGACACATGTAATGTGCACAAGGATAATCCCTTCCCTTTTGGACGGCCACAATGTCCCTACACAAGCTACTTCAGAGGACAGGACTGCATGAGAGTATTTGCACAGATGTGTGGGGCAAAGAATCCTGAAAATCTGAGGTCTACACATCTTCGCAAGGACATTGCAACTTTGTCCCAAATCCTCAATCTCAAGAATAATGAGCTGGTCCAACTTGCCAACTTTTTGGGCCACGAAAGAAGAATCCACAGAGACTTTTATCGTCTCGTCGAGACGGGTTATTTAGAAATCGGATTGAGGTTACAGAGTTTGTTGACCTCGTAGTCAAGTAAACACTGCATTTTCAGTGTCATAGACAGTAGAATTTTAAATGCTATCATATTGTTTTAAAGGTTAAGATACGTTTTTAGTATGGATGATCCCCCTTCTTCAGTCCAGATCTGCTGACCGGCTAAGAGTTTGTAACTGATGCAACCACCTCAGGCCAGCTATGAGTCACTGCCTCCATTATGTGCATTTCCATATTCTAAAATCAGGCACCATTGACTTAACAAGTTGTGATGAGGTGACTATCAGCTGGGTTGCTGCTGACACTGCTTCAAATATCCTAGAATGGTTTGGTCCCATCATGAGTAAGTAAGTCTTGACAAAGTCTCTTTCATGTCCTCATTCAGTCCATCCAGCGAAGTGAAGACCAAAGCATGATTACCGAACCGACTGGACATAAGTTTGTTTGTTTTTTGCGCGTGCGTGTGTCTAGAGCAATGTGTATTCTAATCTAGGCCTCCAAAATGGCAAGAGCAGCGTCGCTTCACATCTATGCATGATTTCAGGATCAAGTTCAAGTTACAGCTCATATACCAATAGTATTTTTTTTTGTGTGTAAAATACACTTCACTGTAAATGGCTTGGATTTCATGCCGGCTGTTCCAATAAAAGGTTTTCCTGCTTTTGCAGGTCAAAAAAAGCAGTGTGTGACTGAGGATGCCACCAACTCTAAAGGTAGGATTCCAGTACCTTTTGACCAGCAGGTGAAAAGGCACTGAGAATCGGCAATCGGCAACCATTATAGTGTTGATGCTCCTGCCCCGGTGTCATCATAATCAGATTTTCTGATTTTCTAACACTGATTTTAATTTAATACTCACTAAATGTGACTTTTGTGTATAATGAAATTAAACTGTATTTCAGTAAACTTGTACCATGTGATAACAATAACAAATAGTTAACCTGTCGTTCATAACTAATGATAGCTAAAGCTAACGTCGTCTATAATGTTAGCTTTAGCTCTTAGCTTTAACCGGCAGTACTGTGCTATTGTGGGTTTTCAAAATATTGTTGCGCGCAAAAACAATCCAATTCACACAAACTCGCCAAGAGAGATTGATGCAAGAGCCCAATTTGAACTGTACTTCGTGTTAAAAGCTACAGGTGGTGATGTTCAAGGCAAGTGACTGCTCTCATTCGACAGGGTAGATCCGTTGCATCACGAAACTCCACAGCGCCACTGTGGGACTTTTCAATGAAACAACCATTAAACTGACCAAACGAATCACAGCGATGTGCTGGCTGGCTGTCAATGTCATTCAGTTTCCGTACTAAAACTACGAAAAGTGACGCACAATATATTCGCATGATTTTGTTTTTTCATACAAAAAATTATGAAATCTAGACCTCCAAATTTCGTGGTGGTTCGAGTGGTGCGCTAGTGCTTGTTATGTTTCCATACGAAAACACAGTTGAGTTGTGTCGGTTCTCACTCGGCTTGCGAAAAAAAAAACAAGAAATCTAGAACTCCAAATTTCGTACTACTCTCATACTATTTCATATTTCCTACGAATGTTTTGTCACAGTGCCCTGCCCAACCAACCAACGGTCAAGTGACTCAAATGGCCGAATGTGAAAGAAACACGATATTTTTAGGCAGTTTCTGCATTAAATGCGTTTTCATCATATAGCGGGAAGTTATATGGCAAGAATTTTTTTTTATTTTCAGGATAACTGGTCAGTGAATGCACATAATCGTTTGATCGTTGCAAACGAGTTTTTAAATCTTTCCACTGTCAGTGATTTGCTATGCATGCTCTGGTTCCTATGCACACTCCGGTTCTGACATGGTTATGCTTTGCTCAGTCTCACAGATTAAACTCCCCCCATGCATGTGTTGTGTCTTGGATCAGTCTACAAAGAACATTTATTTCCTTTTTCTTCTTTCAGTGAGTGTCTATGAGCTCTAGATCGTCATGGAGAAGCTCTCTGTTTTACTGTGCATGTGGTCAAGTGCCTTGTGTCTGCTCCTCTGCTGACAGAGAGCCTCCTGTTGCAGCAGGCTCACAGATGACTCACAGACACACAAACACTTGATGCACACACACACACACACACACACTCACTTACTCAGCCTCTCATACATGCACACACTCCCAGAATGATGTTTTGTGAGCAATCCAAAGGCAGACAAAGTGCTGCAGGCAAGCAGGTAAAAAATAAGGGAAAAATGGGGGATGTCAGTGTGACTATCCATGCAGTACTAAACAGCTCTGTTTCCAGAAGCACATTCATTCTTTTACTCATACTCTCATTCATTTCATTTATTGATGTGTGGTTGTATAGTTCAATGAAATTGAATGCCAGCCTTAAATCGAAGTAGAGTGCGCTCACATAACTCTTTTAGTGTCCCAGGTGACTCAATACAGTGATGGCTATAGCATCTGTTCTCGACCTGTTGACTGTGGAGGTGAATAACTGTAAACTGAAGGAGGGTGGGAGGTAGGTTTTGATGTTTGTTATGAGTGGGTGTGGCTGGTCTGTATTTATTTAGGTCACCTGAGGTGGTTTTAATGGAGACCGGGATGATTGTTGTTGACTTCAAACGATGGCTTGTGCAAAGGAGATGTTAAATATCTGTGAGGATCTTCTGACTTTAACACATTCCTACCCTATTGTTCCTTCAGTACAATCAGAGTCCTACCAACAAAAGTCCTGTGTTTGTGTTGCTCCAGAGAACACGTCAGATGGTTTGCAGTTCCAGATTATATTTGCAACATTGTGACTGATACACTCCATCAAATTTGCCTCAGTGTTGCCACTATTTATACTCTTTACTGGCACACAGGTGAATGGCAGGCACTGGGGCATCTGTTGCATGGCAACAGTGAGAGGCTTCTCATTGGAAACACTCCTTACCGTGATCGCAATCAGAGCTGCAGTAGCAAAATAAGGGTTACTCCATCACGGAATCTGACATAGAGTGTGGTACAGTTATACAGACTTCACTGACTTGATAGAAAAATACTGAATGTTTTGTGATTGCTGTGTGAGTTTGCGAACTGGATTCACGAGAGCATTTTTCTTGTTGTAAGCCATTTGTTTTAGGGGGAATCATAAAGAGGACTCGTATCTTGTCCTGTTGTTGAAAAATATCAGAGAGATTAGGGGTGATCGAAGAATGGTTAGGACAATCAGCACCCTTCCACAAAACTTAGATTGCCAATGGTTGGTTGTGCTTAAATACTGAGCGGGTAGCAACATCAATGGCTACAGACTGAGGTGTTCTCATCACTAGGGGTGTAACTATATCAAAATCTCACAATATTTCGATGTTTCAATAACAGGTCTGTTTAGCCCACAGGCCAATCGGCTCTGACAGGCGTCACTACACACCCTGTGATGGGCTGATATCATTTAGCCCAACACCACTTGTTTACTAGATGGGAGAGAATAAGAAGAAGAAAAATCTGCATTCAGTGTTCATCGCAAACCTGTTTATTGATGATTACGGCAGTTATTAAAGTACAGATCGGACAGTAAGAGTTCACTTAAATTGTGAGCTAAACTTGCTCTGTTTGCAGCAGTGCTCCCTGTCTGCGAAGATTTTCTCTGAGTTCCTCAGTTTTCTCCAACTGTCCAAAAACATGCATTACGGTTGACTGGAGACTCAAAATTGCCCCCAGGTGTGAGAGTGAATTGTATGTGTAACCCGTGATCGACTGGCAACCTGTCCAGGAGGTATTCTCTGCCCTCAGTTGATAAGATTATTGTTAGATGGATCGATGAAGGGGGAAAGGGATGAAAGCTTGCAGAAACCCCAACTCTTCAGCCAGGGCATCACAGGGACGTGAGGATTAATATGAGTTAGTGGAGTACCCTGATTCAAACAAATATAGATCACAAAGGCAGGTTTCAGTAAGACAGTATATCATGGTTATCTGAATTTAAGTAAATTGAAGTGAAATTGTGCTATGGTAGTGGAGCTGCAAATTTTAACAAGGTTCTCATGGATTTGGATACAGTGGACCTTCACATTTGTATAGAGTACTAGGGGGACAGACACACTCACAATTGGGTTATGGGTTGTAAACTAAGCTAAGGGAAGTGCAGAGAAGTGTGTAATACTACAGCGCTGCCTCCTGGTTCATCTAACCAATTAATCCAAACATCCACCAATCCCCAGTTCACACAAACACATACACACACCCACTCCTCATCCATCTCCCTGCTGCTGTGTCTGATCAGGCCTGACAACAGCGCTTGCTGTCCATTAGGAAAAGCTTAGTGGGAACCTGGACCAGTGTGAGCCTCAGGCATGTGAAAATGGGACATCGAGGACTTCAACACTGGCAAACACACATACATGTTGAATGAATAGAAATGAATCTGATACGTTCATCTTAAGATGCAGTGAGCTGTGGTTAACCTGAGGAAGATCTAATGTCTGAGTCTTTGAAAATGCGGAGTTAGAGAATCCAAAGTTCTACTTGTGATGAAGCAACATATAACAAAACACTGGTAAGGATTCTCAGTTGTTCAAGTGATGATGTTTTAAGTCATGGCAGTTGGATTTGTTGATTCTCGAAGACAGTTATTATCAGAACCTGCAACTTATGTTACCTGTGAAATCAACTGAAACTGCACATCCGTTTTAGCATTGCTCCATAGGAGTGTTATATATAAATCTGCTACCCCTGAACTGAAATGAAGATAATTATAATATAATAATATAATAATACAGTACTAAAACACTTCCTCCTCGCAATCTTGTGCACGTCTGATACAGAGTGATGCTTAATTCGAGGTAATATGTGGCATGGATCTTACATCCATCCATTCACTATCTTACCTGCTTTGTGCCTTAACAGTGTGGGGATCTCCAACACCCATGGGACAAAGGCATGAAATACACACAAGATAGGTCATCAGACTGTCATGGGGCATGCAGGCACAGACCATTTGGCCTCACGTACACAGGCAGTTTAATCTGCACTCTACTTTAAAATATGTTTTAACAGGTCTTTGCACAAAACTGGAGTAATCACAAAAAAACCCATGCAGACACAAGGCGAACAAGCAAAGTCCATAGAAAAAGCTCCCAGCATTCTTTCTGTAGGTTATAGGTGTGAGAGCATCAAAACATTTTTCTGCTTGTAATACAATATCATGTATTTAAGAGTCATGTATGGCATGCTACTGTTGGTGTCAGCAGTCCTCAATTTCTGTCCATATTGTAGTCTGGGCTCCTATCTCTGCTTTTCCTCACCTTGTGCCAAAACTATTAAGACTTCAAAAGGACTTCAAAGAGCAATAAAGTTGTGAGGGAACATGTCATAAGTCTGTGTAAAAAACGGTTTTCCCATTTACACTATGCAGAATTCAAGTAGAAGTGTGATTAATGCTGTCTATGTGAATGTGTGTTTGTGTGTGTGTGTGTGTGTGTGTGTAACAATGCTGGGAGTTTTGAGCATTAGCAAACACACATATGCTAGCGAACAAAGACACAGGCAAAGGTCGCTGTCATAGTCAACAGCTTTTAGTCAACATTACAGAGCAGAGCAAATCCTGAAAATGAAATATTGATTATTACACCCCTAAAGCCTGTGTTTGCTTCCTCTGTGGCTCAGTAATCCTGCAGCAAACACAACACTTTGTATCGTGTGGTTTTGTGCTTACAGCCGTCACTGCTTCCTCGTCACACAAATAAACAAGCCAGGTCACTGTAAATGCTCGTAAAACTTGTGAAATCAGGACAAACTCCTCGTATCTGCCTCTGCAGGAGCACAGAGAGATTGTCTCTGTTAAGTCCCTCAGACCACCTAACTCACTCATTTGCCACGCTGACATAGCGTTATCAAAGTCTTTCTTGTTTAAAAGTCTCAACAAACCTTTTTTTCACCGTGAAATAAGCTGTGATATTCATAGCAGTGAGCATACACTGAACTTCATTTTGTGTTTTTCTTTGTAATTTCTCGCACCACGGACTCCACCTGTGTTGAGCCACACCCCCTCGTTAGCCTCACTCTATTCACCCTCAGCTGCTCTTTGTTAGTCAGGAAGCAGTTTCAACTCAGTATATATTGCCCTTCTTCACACTGTTGCCAGTCAATCATTGTCTTTGGAGGTACTGATTGTTTTCCGTGCTCTGTGGACTCATCCTGGACTCCTCTCATGCCTTGTTTTCTGCCCTTTGACTTACCAGTCATCCAGCCATCCGTTCTCTCACCTCGATCCGCTTCCTTTCCACTCTCAGGTTCCCCTTTTCCCACTTTCCTGTCTGCACTCACAGCCTTAGACTTCTTGTTAGTCAGCTTTCCTGTCAACTCTCTCTCCTGGTTCCATTTCCTGGTTTCCCCACCTGAACCTGTTCCAAACCTTGCCAGTGACCTGGTTTTCCAGTTCCTAACTTGGTGTCCGTGTGCACTTCGGTACATCCCCACTCAAACAGTGACATTTCATTCGTGAAGAAACTTTAGGTAAAAAAAAAACACAGAATAAATGTCATTTGAATCAGCTTGGTGTTGCGTGCAGCAATGAGAACAATCAGAATGAGCAATGTTATCTGGGTGAAGCAAAACTGTTCTGACTGACAGGTGAGTACAGCTGCAGGGCTAGAGCACAAAACGCACACATACACACGCACATTGTTGATTCAACATTAGTATTGTTTCACACTCAAGATAAGTGCACATTGAACATTGAACCAAGAAAACAAACATGAATATGAACTGTATGTGTGCACATACGCAACAGACAGAAAAAAAACAAAGCAAAACAGTATAACCACTGGCAGCAAAGTTTTCAAATGATCACCATAAAATTACAGTCCACAGCCATATCATAACTGAAAATATACAGCGTTGATTTTACGGTCAAAATTAATTAAAACACGGTATATTGTAATACTGCAAATATACAGTATTCATTTGACATTTTAGAGAATTTGTTGATTAAAAGACCGCCATTGGTTGGTGGAAAAAGAAGGTAAATACATTACAAATACATAGCTAAACTTTACATAAATTAAGGATATATAGTAATTTTTAATGGGATGGCTGTAGATTTCCAGTTTAAACATTGTTCTTTCAGGAACAAACCAATTCTAAAACATAATTTTAGAATTATATAATTAAAATGTTCATAGGGGGAAGAAAAACAGGGTACTCAACTTAGCTTTATTTGTTTTAAGTGCCATTTCATAACAGCTGTTATCACAAGGCACTTTAGAAAGAGAGCAACAATATGTACATGGTGAAAAACGCCTGTCCTGACTTAAGTTACTTGTAATTTCGATTTACTATCTCATAATTATGGAGTGGCAGAAATGGGCTTCCATACGTTCCACATACTGTCAGCTACAGACTCCATTCAAACATTAAACTATTCACGAGACGTTCAACTGTTACCGAATGTCTTTCTTCTTTGAAATGTTTTATACTCTTTCAGCAGTTTATATCTTCAGCTTTTTTCAACCTTTTCCCGATTTTACAATGAGTGTTTATTGCACGGAATGTTGGGAGTTACAGTGGGTGATGTCATCGCTAGAGTGGAGGACGGCTGAAAAATCAGCTCTGGTTTTTCTCTTTTCACGCTGCTCCCAGAGCAATGGTGCCAGAGTGTACAGTAAAAATCACTATTGTCTGTATTGTTCTGTGGACTCCCACAAAATGGCAAGGCATTTGATTCGGAGACACAAGAATGAGTCCGCTGTAGCTCAGGCAATGAGCTTTCCTGTAGAATCAAAGGAAAGGAAGTTGCATTTTGACTTGATTAGAAACTAATCAAGATTGATGAGAAAGGCGACCGTGTCCACAACAACCAGGTCCTCAGAGCTGATCCCCAGTCAGCAAACTGCACAGCCTGTTGGAGCAAGTGACGATATGCACTGCATAAATTGTGAAATTCGTTGTGGAGGCACAAGTCCAGATGCAGGCTCGCAAGAAAATGCAGCACTCCAAAGCCTGACAAAAGTCGCATCCAGACGCACGCACAGCCTGTTCCAGATGGAGTAAGCAGAAAGGTTTGGGAGATAGTAAATGCAAGGCAACAAGATGAAATCACAAACATAATCCAAAAGGAGAGCTCTATTTTGAAACTTGCTGAACATCTTGATTATGCCAAGCACGGACATGACAAAACCAAGCATGAGTACATAAGACAAAAAAGGATGACTGATTCAGCACTCCCAGAAGGCAGGTCAACTGAGACGCTTCAATGATTTCTTTGTGCCCTCAAATTTTAATTATGTGAACGATGCAGTAAAAGGTGTGGCTGGATTTGATGAGGATAAAAACATGTTCAAAAGTCCCTCATTAGCTCTTTAGTTAGGTCACAGTCTGAAGAAGATTGCAGACATTCAGAGTGTGAAGCACAGATGGCTGAGTCTGACAATGAAGAATTTCTAAAAAACCTAAACAGGAACAGGGGTCTGTTTGACAAAAGTGGGATGTCTGTGTCATCAGGTGCACTGCAAACTCTAAGAGAAGTGAAGTGGAACAGTCCTCAGCTCCTCCCTTTCACTGAGGATGTGAAGACCATGCACCTGCATCTTGAAAAGTGCAGACAAGATTACCAAGAAGTTCTGGAGAGCAGTCCAAACAAGGAGGACTCGTTTAAGTTGGCTGTCGTGACAAGTGCTCAGGTGATCCTATTTAAGAAGAAAAGAAGACAAGGAGAAGTGTCAAAGATGCCCCTACAGTAAGTGCATTCATCCTGAGAGACGCCTCAGCAGTCCATTCAGATGTGGCACTTGGACTGTAAGAGCTGGAGAAGAAGCTTTGTCAAACACACGATTTGGGGTGTGAGCCGCCTCCGGGGTGGCCCACGCTCACTGGAAAACGCAATCCCGATGCCGGGTGTTGTCCCGGAGCTGAGATATGAACCCTCGCCGAAAGTGAAAAAAACGACCACCCCGGACCTGTCGTTTTGGCTGGGATCCCAGCCCCGAGCGAGCGAGCCCAAACCCACGATTTGGGGTGTGAGCCGCCTCCGGGGTGGCCAACGCTCACTGGAATAAGCAATCCCGATGCCGGGTGTGGTCCCCGAGCCGAGTCGACATGAAATCGGAGGAAAAAGGAACAGGAAGGTCCCCGTTCTTTTGACACCGGACATGATGCCATCGATGGAGGCCTTGGTCACACATCGGCAGGCCTGTGGCGTGCCCGATGACGATCATTATTTCTTCATCAGATGTGAAGCTGACAGTCATTCTGAGGGGATCAGATGCCATCAGACAGAAGGCTAAGGAATGTGGGGCCAAGCACCCTGAGACACCGTCGTCAACCAAGCTGAGGAAAAAGGTATCTACGCTGTCCTCGGAAATGACACTCGGGTACATAGACAGCATTACAGATTACCTGAAGGCACAATGGCACTGGCTAAAGTCAGAAAGGTCCAGAGCAAGGCCGACTGTCAGACTTCAAAGGAATGAGCCAGTTGAATGAGCCAGAGTCAGTTGTTTTTCAGTAATTTGTTTTATTTGTTCTTTCATGTATTTGTTATTTGTGGCGTTCAGAACAGACATTAGAGGGTGTGGAGGGCAACATGTCAGAGACGGAGGGGGACACGTCTTTCTCTTCATCAGGTGATATTCTCCATCCCCTCTCCTGTCTATCTACATAGATGTTTTCATTCAGATGTCTTACCAGAAGTTGTGTGGTATGTATGCGACAGGATGCTTGAGTACCAGGAAGAGTGGTCAACCCGAGTCTGACACAGGTACGTCTCAACTGGTCCAACTGTTCACTCACTGTACAAAAGAGATTCTAGTACCATGGGATTAATTAAGTTCTCCTTTTCGAACTAAATTGACGACGTGTAGCAATTTTTAAGTTATATTTTATCTTTGTTTGTCCTCACATTCTGGTTTTGTTTCATACAGTTTTTATTCTTTCGACGCGACAGGAAACACCTGCAGAGATCAACATGCCACCAAAGGTAAACCAAACACTTGACTTCTGCCACTTGATGAGCACATGTCATACAAGTTATTGTTGTGTTCTGATCTGTGTTGATCCTGCGCCAGGATCCTTAAGCCCTAAGGAAAATGTCGACCCAAGTTTGACAGTGATGAGCCTCTGACAGGTATCTCACAGTAAATCTTGACTTAGTAAATCTGCCCGCTGGTTTTCATTCTGTTTGTGGAGCTTTGTTGCGAGGTAGCTCTTTTTTTGTATGAATAGTAATAATCAACACCATTCCTCGTTTGAACAAGGCAGATAATAATCTGGTTACAGTTGAAAGTAAGATTATCTTTCTGATACCTAGTTTATTGTACAGAATAAAATACAAGGCTGCTCTCTCCTGTCTGCTTTCTCTTCTTCTCCCCTTGGTTTCGTCTCTTCTCTCCTCTGTCCTGTCTGTCCTCTCTCTTCTCCTCTCCTGTCTGTTTGGTTTCCCCTCTCCTGTCTCCCCCCCTCCCTCTGTCTCTTCTGTCCTCATCCTTTCACTCCGGTCGATGTCTCCAGATTTTATGATGAAAACTAACTTATAGAATGCAATATAGATTGTTTTTTTTGAGATGGTGAATGTGTCTTACCAGTACAAGGTATGGTCTTGTCTAGTCTCCTCCTCCACTCCTCTCCTGTCTTTTTCTCTGTCCTTGTCTTTCATGGAAACCTCAAATAAGAGGAAGAGGAGGACTGAAGTGTGTGCAGTAGAAAGAACTATGAGGGGCCGTCAGGGACATTATTCAGAATTTCCCTTTACACAGACTACTGAAACACTCTCATAAACACTACTGAAATCCTCTCACACACAAAACTGAAAATTTTTTTGCTCATATACACTACTGAAATTCTCTCATGAACACTATTGAAATCCTCTCACACACAAAACTGACAGAATATTTGTTCATATACACTACTGAAATCCTCTCATACACACTATTGAAATCCTCTCATACATACTAGTGAAATCCTCTCATACACTCTAGTGAAATCCTCTCATACATACTAGTGAAATCCTCTCATACACACTAATGAAATCCTCTCATACACTCTAGTGAAATCCTCTCATACACACTAATGAAATCCTCTCATACACTCTAGTGAAATCCTCTCATACACTCTAGTGAAATCCTCTCATACATACTAGTGAAATCCTCTCATACACACTAATGAAATCCTCTCATACACTCTAGTGAAATCCTCTCATACACACTAATGAAATCCTCTCATACACTCTAGTGAAATCCTCTCATACACACTAAAGAAATCCTCTCATACATGCTAGTGGTGTTCTAGAAGGTGTTCCAGTTATAGCGGAAGGCCTTCCCGCGTTTGACAGCACGTGTTTAGCGCATGAGTGGACGTCTATGGATAATCGCAAGACAATGTCGAGCCAGCAGCCTGGAAGTGGCCTAACGGAGGCGGCAGCGTTACTCCACAGTGTATTGGCCTCGGCGGGGACCATCAGTACGCTATCAGATGCGGCAGCAGTCGGGCAGCAGCCCCCGACCGTTTCAACTATGAGCCGGGATGAAGTGGACAGCCGCATAGCATCGCTTTTCCCCTCCGGACAGCAAAACATGACGTCGCCTGCCGCAGCTACAGCGCGAAGAGTGTGTGCCCCGCGTTATCAAGCGCAGTGCTTCAGCTCTTGGACATCGGGCACAAGGAAGAAGTCTGCCACCTGTGTCAGACCAAAAACCGCCCCACACACACACACACATACGCACGCACGGGCGCCCCATTGACAGCGGCGCATCTGCGCGCACAAACACCGTACGGACAGCGGCGCCTCCGCACACGTACAGTAGTCTTATTGTGGTGCATTTGAAAAACGTTTTAAAAATTCAGTCATCATTGCTCACTATTTGCTTTAACATACGCTAATTCAGTTGCACAGTTATTTTGACACACTCACACAGCAACAATGATTGTGTTGTGCTTCATAGCCTAAAGCTTTTGTTGTCATTGTCATTGTATCTCCATCTTTTTTCTAGCCTCCAGTTTCTCATGGCTTGTGGCAAGAAGCTGCAGAGTGGTCAGGAGTTGAATGGGATGCTCATTCACAAGGTTTTTAAAAGCAAAGCCTCTATGTGAGACCATCGAGGACACTCTTAGTATGTTTGCTATTTTGTTTTTTAAAACGTACTTTTTAAACTTTTGAAAAATGTAACACAAAATTGTGTAAAATTATATATATTTTTTAAAAAGTGTGTATCTGTATTTTTTCTTTCTTTCACTGAAGAAAATAACAATTTGCCTATTGCTAAGGATGATGATGGCAAATGTGTTGAAGTTGTTGGAACAAGTGTTGATGACAGAGGCTGCTTCACAAGTGAAGGCAACCCTGGTACCAGTGGTGAAGGTGGATGCTGCATTGGTAGAGGTGAAGGGAACCCTGGAACCAGTGGTGACTGCACCGGAAGATGGAGATGATGATGATGATTATGCTTCATATTTGACACTCGTTTCTACTCTTCCATCTGACTCTTCGGATGATGGTGAATTAAACCAAGCCATAATTGCTAGTATGGAGAGTGAAATGTGAGTAATGCACACAATGTGAGCCTTAGTCTCTCGTAATTCTCTCATTATTGACATTGTCACATCCAAGTTTAGGATTAAGTGGTTGCTTACAACCACAAATTCAGAAAATACAAGATGTTAATGATGACATAGTGTGTCTTTGATTATTCATTGATTCATGATTTTGTGTTTATAGCACAGAAAAGATCCCCGTTCAAACAATACTGCTAGACCTGTCAAGCAAAATTAGAACAAACGGACAGTGCAAATTCAATATAAATCGTGCAGCTGTCTGGGAGGGAGCCTTAAGGGGCTTCAGAAGAGCGTCCTATGACCCCAACCTGAGGATATGTGTAAAATTCTCTGATGACATGGGGAGAAATGAAGTTGAAATGAGAAATGAGTTGATGTCGGAGGACCAAGAAGGGAATTCTTAAGGCTGCTGATGGAGAACATTGGCAGGTCACCTATGTTTGAGGGAAAAGAACACAGCAAGAATGTGGCTCTTAACAGTACTGGTAATGCCTGGCTTTTGTAAAAATTGATGAGGGCCATTTTAATTGATAGTGATTTTGACATGCAACTTGTTTACAGGTTATTCATTTATTATACTGTTAATTCCATGGTTTCGTGTAGTAGTGTGTCTGTGTTTTACTGTTTTAAGCTTTAAGAGAGGACTGGCACTACCTTTGCTTGCAGAGCCATTGCGGTAAGCATGGTACATGGCGGTCCACCACCAAACTTCCTCTCACCAACAGTTTTTAATCTTCAGTGGCCCAGCAAGTCCAAAAGTCGAAGACATAGCTGACACAGAACTCTTGGAAAAAGTAAAAAAAAGTAAGTTGATGACTGTTAAATGTACTGCATTAGATTTATTTTTACATTGTTGTTTTGCAATCCACCACTATTCAACAGATGGAAGTGCTGACACCAAAACATTTTTATTTATCACATTGTAGCAATGTGTGGAAAAAAAACTGCACTGCCATGAACTGTTAGGGGACCTCTACCATTCTGTTTTATGCAGACTACCAGTGCCTGCCATAATCAAGCTGCCCTGCTGCTTCTTGTGATGCTAGGTATCTGAAAGTACAACCCTTGAGGACCTTGAGAAGGCAAAGACACCTTTGCTTGACTGCTTTACTTAGCCAATGCAGGATGTCTGAGGCCTATGCAGTCAGTAAGAGACAGGGATCTGCTGGTACAAGACATTGTCATGTTTCAGGTCATCCACAGAGTTCAAGGTCCATTTCAAAGGTATTCAGTGTTAGTTGTGTCAGATTGTCAATGTGCGTAATATTAAACACTGACCAACCACATTTAAGACCACCAAACAATGAAAAATGGACTGTACAATTATTCCTTGTTGTTTGAACAGATTCAAACAGATTGTGAAGGACTGAAGACTCTTGGGGTTCTGGAACAACTACGACGACACCCAGACATCTTTCGACCTCTGTTCTGCTATGAGCCGCACACACTAACTGCTGACAAGATGGACGATGTTTTCAACATTCGTCTCTCTGCAGAAGGGAGTAACAAGAGAGCTGCTGAATAGATGGTTGTTACTTTCTGGAGAGACTATCTCCAAGATGCAGAAGGTAATATGTGGTTTAATGGTCAAATATATATTTTTTGCATCATTTTCATTTTATTTTTTGTACTGAACACTTCTGTGCAGCAAACATTACAGATTGTTTGCTGTCAGACATTGCAAAGTACCCTGTGATGTTAATTGTTAAATGAGAGATTCAGATATTAGTTGCTTAAGTTCTGAGAAGTTACATACTGTTACTGGACGGTTTATCCAGTATCAGCCAATGTCACATACACATTAATTGGACCAACTATCACTAAAACTTTGTTTTTACAGAAGAGGAAGGGCCATCCAAACTCGAGAAGATATTGGCCTTCACAACAGGGGCATCTGTGGTACCACCTGTCGGCTTTTCCCCTACTCCATCTCTCCAATTCACAGAGGAGGAGATGATGTCTTCTCTACATCAATGTTCCCTCTTGCCAACACATGCATTAACTGCATCAAGTTGCCACTCCATAGTTCCTGCAAAATGTTCAAGGAGAAGTTTGACTTCGCATTAGGAAACGCATATGGGTTTGGCAGGCCATAAACATGCTCTGAAAAGTTTTTTTTCTCTGTCTCAATATTCATACCCTTTTAGCAAGTTGTGATTTTTCTTGTTTATTTCACCATTCAACAGAACTTAAGTTTTACACTGCTCAAATGAGTGAAACATTTTAACAAACCTTAACATAACTCACATGTTTACAGAAGAAAGTGCAGAAGTGTAGAAAAAATATCTATTCCATGGTTCCCATCATTTTCAAGTGGGCTTATCTGTTGAATAATGTTCATTCTTGTCTCATTAATTGTTACGTCTATGTCTGGAATTACCACATTGTTATTTGTCTGAAGTTCAGGTAATGGCCCTTGTTCACCAACACCATAGTAGTTATCGGCATCAAAAATGTCATTTATAGCTGGATGGATTCCTGCACTATTAATGACACCTGAATGCCAGAGCTGAAGAGGTGTCGGCCCTCCTTGAGTGGAGAGGCCATGGTTATTCCATTGATTGAGGAATTCTGTTGCTGCTCTTTCAATTCTTGGTAAATAAACATAATGCAGACAAAATAAATGTAGTTCATTCAATGAATGAAGAATGAGTGCGCTGATACAACTCTATTGAGTTCTGCCCATAGTCTCTAAGTCTCTAAGTCTCACCAATCCTTTGGTTGTGTACTGAAACACCTGTAATAACACTGTTCAATCCTCTTCTTTCCAACATAAAACGGGCAACATTTATATTTTCCATACCATGATCACATCTGACTCTTAACGGCAAGCCAAAAGTCTGTACTCCTTCTAGAAATAATGACAAGACGGTTGAGGCTCTGTTGTTGGATGAGCACCGTAAGTATATAATTGTCCGGCTGAAGCCATCCACACAGCCATGAAAGACTATCCGCCACCTGACCAGCTTGTGGTTGCCATCAAACTGCCTATTGGGGGGAAAAAATGTACTTAAAAATCTGTTCAGTACAGAATACATGTTATGCATGCGACACACATATGTACATATATTTTTCCTATACATAACCTATACATTTACTTACCATAATTGGTTAGGGGCCTGAACGCTATAGACTCTTCGATACATAGCAAGACAACGTCTAAATGATCGTCCAATAGGATCTACTTGATGATGGCTCCGTCTGACCTGCAAGCGCTGAATCCTCAAGCCACGTGATCTCAGGCTTCCAAGAATGTATGCTTCACCTGCATTTGGAGTGTTCTGTCGTATAGTAGTTACAACTCTGTCCAGGTCTTCATTTGACAATGCAGAATACCTTAGCGGTTCAACTCCCAGTCTCTCTCTGTGTCTGTATAGTGTATTTCGACTAATTCCGAAGCATGACGCAATTCTCTGCCATGACATACCGATGGACACACAGTGAGAAATCTGTTCAGTTTCTATGCTGTATCAGGGTCTTCCTGGATGGCCAGTCAAGGTTGTTGGTGGTGTCAAATTTGTGGTCACTTCTATATAATGACCCCAGAAGGTTACTGACATCCCGATCATCACACACAGCAAAACATGCAGATAGTGTGAGCATGCTCATTAAGCTCTCTGTAAAGCCTCTCCTGTTGTTGTCCTCTCTTTGCAGCCTCTCAATGCATTGTAGAGCACTGTTAAAAAAGGACAATGTCCTCCTCATTGCCCCTCACTTCAGAAAATAAAGCTTGAGATAGAAAAATGAAGAATAGCAAAACAAAGCAAGAACCATTCTCCCTCCGTTTCTATCAGGTGACAGGAAGGCCTTCCTGTTTAACTGAAACGCTCTCATATACAGTACTGAATTGCATTTATATAACTAAGTGAAATCTTTTCACTCATTATCGTGAAATAATTTATAGAGTGTTTCACTAGTGTGTATGAGAGCATTTCACTAGCGTGTATGAGAGGATTTCACTAGCGTGTTTGAGAGGATTTCACTAGCGTGTATGAGAAGATTTCACTAGCGTGTATGAGAGGATTTCAATAGTGTGTATGAGAAGATTTCACTAGTGTGTATGAGATTTCACTAGTGTGTATGAGAGAGTTTCACTGTTGTGTATGAGAGGATTTCACTAGTGTGTGTAAAAGGTAATTCTGAATAATGTCCCTGTCGGCCCCTCATAGTCTGTTACCTTCCTCCTACTCTAATCTATTGAACGTTACTCTAACATACGATTAGTTCCTAAATTAATATTGGAATTCATGTAAGATACCTTAATCAGTTAATAGGGGGCACTAAACATCACAAATGCAGCCTATTTATGATGACGTCATAGAGAATCGGTTATCTATGACTGACACGTCACCGCAGCAATGGTGCCGCCGCAAGATCAAGTCAACGTGTGTGTGTGTCTGACAATTGGCAAATTATTCAATCAAAAGAGCAGGCTGTAGTGACCGCATATTAATGATGAATTGAATTAATCTCAGTTTAGTAGATCTCTATTGTCCACACATATCTACTGCCCTTAATTTTGCTGACATTCATGCAGTTTACATGTTGAATAACACATTAGCAAGTTCTTTGCATTTTATTACAGGTCTGTATTTATGGCTATTGTCCGCTGCTTTGTCCAACAGCTTGCCATTTCCCACCACATCCCTTTTATCTCCACCAACTCCTCTACTGTACTCCCCTTCATAAAACCAACCTTCATAAAACCAACGGTTGGAAAAAGGTGGAGAAATATCGAGATTGGAGGTTAAAGTTAAAAATGAGTGGTGCCGGGGCTGGATTGAGGAGACTGGTGCTGATGGGAAGCCTCATGGTAGTTGGCGCCAGAAGCTGAAGGAGCCGGAGGCTTGTTTTTGTGTGCCCTGTTCCAGAAAACTGATTTACGGCAGCAGCGGGGAAAAGATATTGAGTCACCATGGGATGAACCAACAAAACCAGACGAGATACAAAACACACTGGCAGACAAAGACAAAGGGCAGACAGACTTTAAGCGCCGGTGATTCGGGGAGAACGAGATTCAGCTGTGACACAAGGGAAGGGCAAGTGACCTGACACAGAGGGTTACAGACCTCAGGATGCTGGCGGAGCCAGTCGGACTGGTCTAGACTCTGGCGTCTCTGGTGGAGCGGCCTCGGCCTCTCGAGACGCTAGCCTCTGGTGGGGCGGCCCCGGCATCTCGGGACGCTGGCGTCTCTGGCTGCTCGTGGCGTTGGATATGGAGCAGCTGCTCCAGCCGCTCGTGGCTGTGGATGTGGAGTGGCTCCTCGTGGCTGTGGACGTGGAGTGGCTGCTCCGGCCGCTCGTGGCTGTGGATGTGGAGTGGCTCCTCGTGGCTGTGGACGTGGAGTGGCTCGGAGTGGTCACTCGGGGCCAAAGATGTGGGGCGACTTTTTTGGCCATGACATAGTGGACAGACAAATCTCGGGGACAGACGAAGCACGTACAAAAGGACTTGGACAGGCAACGGATTTGGGGACAACAGAACAAGGAACCTGGGAATAGGTGGGGGAAATGGAGACATGGAAACATGAGGAAAAATTTGACCCGTTTCAAGAAGCAGGCTTTGAACATATCTCGACTATGTATAGCCTGAAATGAGGGAATCTCTGGCTTTTCAGTTACAGAGAGGGGGATAAGGTATTATCATATTAACATAGTCATATCTCGACTATGTTGAGCCTGAAATGAGGGAATCTCGGGCTTTTCAGTTACATAGAGGGGGATAAGTAGAGCTCGACATCAGTAACTATGGCAACTTCCTCTGTGAACCAAACTTGGTCGGAAGCAGGCTGTGTTGAAGAGAGCTCGAGCTGGCTCCTCCCCTTGGCATCACAACCAAAGTTTCATTCATTGAGTCCGAGCGCATTTCCTGGTTTTTGGGCAATTTTGATCATGATAAACTCCGGTTTTTCGACCATGGCTTGTCCATTTGTTGCCGATCCAGTGGACTTAGAGGCAATATTACTTCGGAGGGAGTTGCGCCTACGCCGGGAGATCATGTACAGACCCCGTTTTAGCGATCTTTTCCTTTCCCGACAGTTAACATTTCGGAAGGTACCGCTTCACAACGTGATGTACTTTAAACAGCGTCATCTACTGTGGAACTCGCAACATCACCCACCGTGGAGGAACTTATATCTGAGCTTTGTGTTGTGCTCCGTTTATTTATTTCATTTTTTTCCCCAAACGGCAGTTTTCTGTACATCGGTGATGCTGAAAACATGCGTATTTAAACTGACGCATTGACTGGAGCAGCGATCTTCTCCCATGCCGACTCCCTCTCCTCTGACCTGCAGCTGTGTTCCAGTAAATACTGGCTCAAAGTCACTGTATGAATGCATTAAAATCTCCAACTCCAGTGGAGTAAAGAACGTAGACCTTTTTTTTCCCCCACTCGTTGCCATGGTGAATCCATGTATCGAGGCTCCATTGAGGATGGCTGTTTGTAGTTGCCGTGCACGTGCTTAGCTCGAACTGAACATAGTTGGACTTGATTGAACTAACGGAAAGCCGGTGTTCTGAAACCGTTTAGCTCGAGATTCTTAGCTCAGGCTATGTCAAGGCTCAATCCACAAACATTGTCGGACTATGTTGAGCCTGCTACCTGAAACGGGCCCCTGGACATAAGGGGAGAAATAGGGGCAGTCACAGTGTCGGCAAGGTCCATGCTGGCCAGTGCGTTCTGACACAACAGTCTGATTAAGACCGTGTGAGAAGTTCTAATAGGACCCAAATGCACGACTCTGGAAGCAAACTTAGTGAAAAGGTGAATTTATTTACAACAGAACAACAAACACAGGTAACACTTGTGAACATAAACAACACACAAAGAAGAAAGCTTAGCCTCGGGGAGAACACTGGGATCTTGAGGAAAAAATCAAACATGAACATGACAACATGAAACAAGGAGTAGCAGGAGTCCTGACAAAAAGCTCTCAAAACGCATGAACCATCAAAACCAGACAAGATACAAACCCTGACAAGAAACAAAGCGCACTGGCACAAGACAAAGGCAGACAAAGACTTTAAGCACCAGTGATTAGGGAAGAACAAGACTCAGCTGTGACACAAGGGAAGGGCAAGTGACCTGACACATAGAGGGTTACAGACCTCCAAAAAAAAAAAGGAAATGAGACGAATAACCCCCAGACAAGACAAACCTCACCACGGTGTGACAAAATATATGTGTCTATTAATGTCTCTTTAGAGACAGACGAGGATGTAGAAACCCTAATTCGCCTGAGGACAGGGAGACAGCACCGCTTCTCAGGCAGAAGGTGTGTATCTGCATCAGGCTGGGAGTGAGCTATATAGATTTACTCAGTGGGATTTTCATATTTTCTCATGCAATCATAAAGAAAAGGGAAAAATTGATTTGAATTCTTTGAAACCTGCCATGTATCACAGTTGTTGATTATTCTGTAATGTATTGTGGTGTTGTAGAGATATACTGAGAGAGATGGGGCTGAGTGGGAAGGTAAATCCCAATCAAGCAGCCAGGAAGTGGGAGAACCTGAAAAAGACATTGCAATCACTGTATTTAATAATACTGTGTATTGTTTTTGGTTTACTAATACGTATGTGACTTAAACTGTGCACAGGAGCTCAGGAACCCACCGACAGGCACTGGAACTAAATCAGGGGAGCCCACTGTTGTGTCGTGGAGGTGGTTCACCCTCATGGATGAGGCAATCGAGGATGAGGCTTCTATTGCCCTCCCCGTCATCCTCCCCTGATTCATTGACAGCTAAAACCAGGAACCAGAGACCCCAGGGAGACAGCCAGGGAGAGGTGAAAAAAGAAAGAGGGACCATCTGATACAGCTGATGGAGAGGGCATATGAAAGGGCTGAGAGAGAAGAAGCAAGGGACAAGTGCTTTCTCCAACTCTTGGAACGCATTGTGGAAAAAATGTAATTTTAAATCATGTAATAAAGTGAATACAAAATGACTGGTATTGTTGGATTATTTATGTACAGATATATATCAAATTAATTAAATAACAATTAACATTTCATAATGTTAGAACAGTACACAGGCTGTAACAGATGTGTAACAGAATACAACAAACATAAGTTGACACATGAGGTCATTTTGACCTCTCTCGCCTTTTGCAAAATGCATGTAACTCTGTTTGTGTAAAAACTCTATGTCTCTCACTCCGTGAATTTTCCTAAATATATGTCCTACAACATCTTATGCGTTTTGGTGATTCTAGAATAAAAGAGAGAGAAAAATAGAGAGACCTGCCAAGAGGTCATTTTGACCTCCATTCATTCTAATGCAAAAAATGGGAAATACACTTCATTTACATATACATCTTATATCCAGTCAGATACACAGCTAAAAACACTTTAGAGTAGCGCCTCACATTCATACAAACACA
Source organism: Karalla daura (assembly GCA_029224185.1). NCBI lineage: Eukaryota > Metazoa > Chordata > Actinopteri > Chaetodontiformes > Leiognathidae > Karalla > Karalla daura. The sequence goes on along the minus strand of CM055207.1, from coordinate 18,137,246 downwards.
CACACACACGCACACTTTTTGAAAAGATACATTTTTGGAGCGGTTGCCTGGCAACCAAAACATAAAGCTCTTGTTATTTTTTGAATGTAGTCAGTCAGTTGGTCACTCAGTCAGTCAGTTAGCCAATCAAAATGGAGCAGAGGATACGCACTACGACCAACCAGGCTTTAGAAATGTTGCAGGAACATTGAGGATGGTAAATTTTGATTCGGAATCTGGATCTGACAATGAGCCACCCATCATGCTTCTGATGCCAGGTAGGTCATCAAAACAAATATATTTGCCTTATAATGCCATTTCGTGTCTAAGTCTAAATACTATATCTGCAACTTTTCTAATTTGCTGACAAAGTCAAGTTCTAATTGAAACCCTCTTAAAACTTCAACTTTCAAATGTCTCTCCTTCCACATACTTTCAGCTACACACTCCATTCAAACTTTAAACTACTCACAACTTTCAACTGTTACCAAATGACTTTTCTCTTTGAAATGTTTTGTACTTTTTTCACAATCACACTTTTAATCTGTGAGTGTGTATTGCGTATTGTGTATTGGGATGTTTGGAGTTAGAGTGGGTGATGTGATCACTAGAGTGGAGGACGGTTGAAAAATATGCTCATTTTTCCCTTCTCACGCTGCTCCCAGACACACCGTACACAGCAGGCAAATTCTTTTTTACACTTTTGTAGGAAAATTTGTGCTCTCTCGTACAATGGCCGCCAAAAACCTGCGCGCCTTACAAAATTTAAACGGTGGGCCCCAGAGTGACCCCAATGCAGCCCCCTCTCTCCAGAAGCCATAATGCATTTTTCGTCTCCCTCGATCCAACTTGTACCTTACACTTCTACTCGTGACCGTGGCCTCAATACTCATGGTAGAGACACCAAATCACAAACAGGCTTTCCCGAGACTCTCCCCTGCGTGGCTGTGTTCTTATATTTAAGATAGGACCACGCGTTGTCTCCCTACAGCCAATTGTTTAGTGCTCACGCACTTTTGTTGTTTCCCATAAGAATGAATGGGAAAAACTAAAATCAAATCACAACCTCAAACAAATATCAGCTACGTAGCCATACTTTGCAGGACCTTGCTGTCTGTGTGTGTTGAAAATTCCATGTTGATAGGTTGTGTAGTTTCTCCACACAAATATCCTGTGAACACACTGGGACATGACTGCCTGGCTTCTGACACAGAGTCAAGTGCTGCAGCAGGCGCTGACACCATGCAACACACACACACAAACACACACAGACTCTCTGTCAAAGACACACACACAATTTTCAATATGGGCATTCATTTTTTGCTAAAAAAAAGGTTTAAATTCATAAAAAGAATCCACAGATATGCAATATATTTCCCACATATATACCTATTTTATTTATTTTATTTTTATTTTCAAAAACAGTTAGATATTGGCAATTTTTGTGCTCTTTAAAGTGTCAAAATATCATGTGTTAAAGTTTTTAATACTCAATAATACTTAATACCCAGGAAAAAAAGTGTTCTGATTTTGATTTTTTTCATATAAATGAAGTATTGGGTTGGTTAAAAACACATTGCAAAGACTTTTTTTTAATATATAATTTCATTCATGTTTTGTAACGTGCACTGCAGTGTACAATGGGACTTTATTAATCTCGACCCTAAAACATTAACGGAATTTAAAATCTGTCAGGATATCAACATAACGCACACATACTGCATAAAAACTTCATAAAAAGACAGGAAACAAATCATTCAACTTTTCATTGGCTCATAGGTCTGGGATAAGAATCAACATTTGGTTTGCCAGTTCACAAATATGAACTCATTTGTGATATTTGTGGAAGCACTGTGACTTTTTGGAGACACACAGGAACATGTCACATTTAACACATCTCACATAGGTTCTGCTAGTGCACCCAGGCATTCTGCATCTGGAAGGACGGATTCTGGGTGGGAGCTTCCTTTTCTTCAGTGTTGGAGTGAATTCTTCATCACTTGAGTCACTCTGGTCTTGTGCACATGTTTGTCCCTGGGTTATCAGTTCCTCAGCCAAGAGGAGTTTGAACTCCAGGTACTGGGCAGTGTGCTTTGGAGGTCTTTGCAAGACCTGGCTGTCTTGCTGATACTGAAGCCACAAATTGATAATGGCCAAATCAATGAAGTGGAGTATCGTGCGGGCTGTCCACTTCTTTGTCCGGCTGGACATTCTGTAGAAGCTGAGCATGCGATCGCACAAGACAACCCCTCCCATGTTGCTGTTATATTCTGCAACCACTGCAGGTCTTGGGACTTCAACTCGCCTCTTTTCTTGTTTTGACCATCTGATGCAGGAACCTAAGAGAATGTAAGGGCAAAATTTTGCAGAATTAACATGTTAAATGTTTAACCCTCCTGTTATATTTATTTCCCAGGAACAGCAATGATGTTTGTGGGTCAGAGAGAGGGATAGAGAGAAAGAGAGAGAGAGGGTGAGGGAGGGAGAGAGAAGGAAAGAGACAGAGGGAGAGAGAGACGGACAGAGTGAGACAGAGAGAGATGAATTTGACCTGTAACATAATAGGAGCATTAAAGGGGTGATTTACACATTTATCGCTTTTAAGTCTATACATGTTTTAAGTCAACTTTACCAAAACATCTTGGTAGGTTATCTTAGCTTTTCTGCCCTGAGTAAAAACCCTACATGGTAGTTTTGGCCCACAGAGAATGACGGTGCACTTCAGCTGGCCCTGGGTCTTGGTCGACTTCTGCTGGCTCTGTGTCTCACCCTCTCCTGTCTTGCTCATTGGACCCTCATCTTCAGAGAGATCTACATCTGAATCTCCCTCGATGATTCTGTAAAGAATCCTCTCTGCCACTGGCAAAGAACTGTCGACTAAAAAAAGAGAAATAATTATGAATACAAAGTCCCAATGTACATTACAGTGTACATTAACTAATCAGTGATTTTTACTATGAAACTAAGTAAGTTCAGCTCTGAAAACTCACTCCAATTACTCCTTAAATCAAAATATAACACTCACAATCAAGTTAAATTAAAGTTTGATGCTTACCTTTCTTTTTTCCATAAAATGTGCTCATGCTGATCGCGGCCATTTTCAGAAGACAGAAATATTGAAGTTGACAAGGCCACACCCCCTCACATGGGACTTCAATTTAAAGCAACATTTGTCCACTCTAAGGAACATAGCGACTTGGTAAAGTGGTATGTACCGCATAAGAGTTATGTACAGAACTTGAATGTGCACTACAGAGTACAAAAAGTAATTACAGAGTCTCAAGAAGATATAGCGGGACAGAATGCGAACTTTTTCCCGCTGCTGGATCTCTGGAAAAGTGAGTATAGCATTATAACTATGATAACTTTAAGAACTGATATCAGTAATGTGTGTCACACACACACACACACACACACACACACACACACATATATATATACATACATACATATACATATATATAAGTGTGTCTGTGTAAACCAGTGGACGGGCCTTTAAGCCAGTGTTTAAGTCATTTTCACCAGCGATTCTGGGCATTTAAACATGTACAGAGGAGATAACAATTCACCATCTTTAAATGACCAATATTCCCGGATATTCGGCCGAATATTCCCATTTCTCCATTTTTAAAAGCCCTGTTAAGGAGCAAAACTGGTTTAAATGATCTTGAAATTTTTAAAGGTCCGCTACATGAGGTCCGCTAAATGACGATTTAACGTGCTGATGACGCCCGGTATTCTGCTTCTGGAGACTGTCGGTCAGGGGTGATTCTAGGATGAGAGGCTTAGGGGAGCTGATCACGAAGAGAGTTGCCGGCAGGCAAGATAAATTTCACTTTTTTTTACAGTTAAATGTAATTCCATTCCCACATTTGTGAGGGAAAAGCATAACTGGTATATTTCGGTTGCTAAGACATTATGTTTCAACCATGTACTGGATGGTTTTAACACTTTTCTAGCTTGATTTAAAAAAAGGATATACAGTAAAACATTTTTTTAATCTCTCCAATTTTACGGGTGCTGGGGTGGTTCAGCTCCTCACAAAATGGGCTAGACCGGATAGCAACGAGCAGCACTCCAAACACAGCCCTCCCTTTGGCTGAGCTGCTGTGACGAGACAGTAGTTTCTTAGCGCGCGCTCCCGCCTTTCAATCACGGAACTCCCTTTACCATTTCGTGATTGGGTGATGTGCCAGCCAATAGCTTGTTTGTTCGTTTCTCTATCCCAGGGGTCAACAACCTTAACCATCAAAAGAACTGCTTTGACCACTTTTACGTTCAAGAAAAGTAGTCTGGCCGCAACCTCCCCCCCTCCACACACACACATACACACACACACATTAATAATTTGAGTGTCATTCTCGGGTCATTTAGGGCCTCACTCGAGATTCGGGACAGCATGTTAGATTTCGGGACTGTCCCGCATTTTTAGAGACACTTCATTTGACAAGATTAAAAGTAATAATAGTAAGAAATAAAAAAACTCTGCACTGTTCCACTGCCATCTGATTCAACCGCATATAAAGTCTGAAAGGACGCAGTGAACTCACTATCCATACAATAATTTGTGTGTGTGTGTTTATTTCAGGTGTCTCTGCAAGCAACACTCCCCGCCCACGCCTCCCCAACGCCCAGGCCACCTCCGCTACTTGTGAAAGTCATTGCAAGTCAGCCCAGAAACCAAGTCACATCGTGGCAATTTGATGATGCTGGCACCACGCCAGCGGTCACCAAAAATAACCTGATTTGTGTCATCAGTGGTGGGCAATCTATAGCCAATATCACCTTATTCGAAGCATTCAAAACAAAAGTAAAAGTGGGAAATTCATACTACATGTGGGGGTACATACTGTACTCAAGGGCCCGAACCCTCCGTACCATAGATTCGTCACCAGCGACACGCTGTTCTTTAAAGCGGCTCTGGTGTGTGTCCCGGAGGCGCTGGCCGCCGAGGCTGAGGGGCTCCTCTGCCCCAAATCCCACGAGACTGACCTGAAGGATGTCAGAGGGTCAGAGGGGCTCCTCACAGTACAGGGCGAGGTCCTCAAGGTCAGTTCATTTTATTTATTTATTTTTTATTTATTTTTTTTTAAAGATACTGTTTGGGCCTACTACGTTCACACCCCACAAATCACCTCTGTTGATCAGATTTCAGAATACAGAGGGTGACGGTAGGAGACGTCTGGGTCCCAAGGCGGAGGATCACCCTTAAAAAGGTAGGCTTTAGAATCCATGAATGTGCTATTCCATGCCGACTCACAAGGATATTCCAGTCCATGTCATTTATTTTTTTGAAAAAGGGAAATACTGTACAAATAAAGACAATGAAACCAGTTAACATCAGTTAACATCATTATCTTTAAGTAAAGGGAGCCACTCTTTCTTTTGTTGTCTCTTACTTTCTTTCTTTCTTTTTGAAGGGCCAAGCGCAGACCACAATTCATCTGTGGAGGGAGGCTGCCTTGCTCCCATTTAAGATCAGGGAGCTGACAAGAGTGAGCACGTGAAGGGGACCCAGGCTGCGCAGGGCTTCACCCTCAATTTAACCACTTTTACCAAGCTGGAAGTACGTTGGATGGCTTTGTCTGTTGTTGTTCATTTCTCTTATTGAGCACTAGTATGACAGAGTATTAGGACCACACTAGAATTAATTATAAATTAATTATAAAGTCATTTATAACATAACATTTCTAACAAGAATAAAGTCATACATTTAAATCATAATGTTACGAGAATAAAGTACTTAAAATGGAAGAAGGTCGAGACTAGAAAAGCTGAGCAGGTAAGGTTGATGTAGTCTTAAGTACGACCTAATTTATACATATATGTGCATAACATACAATGAGTTGAACCACTACATCAGCGCAGAGAATTGTTGCCGTTTTAATAACTGGTGTTAATTTCGTTTCTATTGGAAACAAACGAGGAGATGGAGACAGAGATCCTGGGTGTGCTGGAGGAGGACGCCAAGTACAGAGGACTGACACGAGAAGACTCAGTCTTCAAAACTTCAAAAGACCTCTGGCAGCCATTTGTGTCCACTGACACACCACTCGCAGTTGCAATGAAAGTTTCAGGACAACGGGTTGTGGACATAAAAAATGTAAATAGTATAGAATTATGATCAGTTTAATTTAATCACTGTAAATAGTTACGGTAATTAATTAATCAGTTCCATCAGTGATTTTTACAATTATTTATTGAATTCCATTTAATCGTTCGTATATATTTTATTATATTATTTATTTATTACTGTTATATTTATTTATTTATTATTTTCTGTATTTACTAATGACCCTAAAATTGTGATAACTGTCGTTCTATCTTATTCATTTGTGTTTGTGTTCAATTTAATAATACATTGTTAATTAAAGTTCTCCATTTTGACTGCACTGATTTCACTGGTGTGTGTAAAAGGTAATTCAGAATAATCGTATATGTGTGTGTGTGTTTATTTTAGATGTCACTGGAAGCAGTAATGAACACCGCCCCGCCAACGCCCACCTCCATGCCCCCACCTATACACATCAAGGTGGTGGCGGCCCAGGAAAGGGCTCACACCCTGGGCTGGGAGTTTGTGGACAGCACCGCCAAAGCGAGGGTGGTCAAAAACAGTCTTGTTTTGACAATAAGCGATGGCCGAAGTTTGGCCAAAGTGACCGTTTTCGAAAACAAGAAAGGAAAAATCAAATTGGGACAGTCCTATTTTATAAGGGGATATTCCCTAGTCGGGGATTTGTCACCCAACAGCGCCATTCCAAGTGATTTTTCAGTTGGTGTCCCTGTGGAGGGAAGCGGCATTGTTCCCTCTTCTGGTGGGTCAACACGTAAGGCTGACCCACTTGGGGGGAGCCAAAAAGGGGGGGTATGGCTTCAGCCTCAACTCCACGGCGTCAACCACGCTGGAGGTACGTTGTATGCAAAGCCTGTGGATTTCATCAAGCAGGGATGATTTCCCTATTATTATTATTGTCCACAAGGTTATTTTTCAGGCATCATTTTCTTTTCTTTATTTCCTTTTTTTGAAAGATTGTGCTTTCAAATCCTGAGCACTGTCTCCTCAGCGCCACCCCCGGTGCACGTTAAAGTACTAGCCACCAAGGAACGGAAACACGTCATCAGCTGGACGTGGAGAGTGGAGAGTGGCGCCACGCCGGCAGTCTCTTCTGCCTTCAAAAGACAAGTAAAAAGTGGGAACTCTTATTATGTGAGGGGATATCAAGTAAAGGGGACCCACGCCCCACAATATATTTTTGTAACTAGGGACACCCAGTTTTTTAAGGCCGCCTCAGTGTCCGTCCCGGAGGCGCTGGCCGCTGAGGCTGAGGCGCTCCTCTGCCCCAAATCGCACCACACCAAGTTGAATCATGTCAGAAGGGCAGAGGGGCTCCTCAAAGTACAGGCAGAGGTCGCTGAGGTCAGTTCATTTATTAAAAAGAAAAAGATACTGTTCATATGATGTTATTCCTGCGCCTGCCATGTTCACATCACACAAATTATCTCTGTTGATCAGGTATCACACATAAGAAAAGTGACAGTGGCAGGCGTCTGGGTCCCCATGCGAAGGGTAACCCTCAAACAGGTAGGCTTTAGAATCCATGAATGTGCTAGTCCATACTGACTCACAAGGACATTCCAGTCCATGTCATGTATTTAAAAAAACACATGAAAAATATATGGGAAATAATATGCAAATCAAAAGAATGACACTAGTTTCCCAGTTAACATTGTTATCTTAAGTAAAGGGAGAAATTGTCTTTTTTTGGTTTTCTTTCTTTCTTTCTTTTGTTTTTGGAAGGGCCAAGCGCAGATCACCTGCAGGCTGTGGAGGGAAGCCGTGCTGCTCCCCATCACAGTCGGGGAGCAAGCACGGCTGACACATGTGAGAGGGACCCAGACGAGAGAAGGGTTCAGGGAGGGAGCGGACGTCACCGTCCTGACACGGGAGGACCAAGTGCTGAAGTTATGCAAAGCACTCTGGCTGCCATTCAGCGCTCTGGAAATGCCAATCATAGTAAATATTGTGACATCAGGCCATCGAATCATGTCAATTAAAAATGTAAATAGTCCTGAATTGTAATCATTCTAATCAAATCATTGTACATAGCTAATTAGTCAATGAGTTACATTGGTGATTTTTTATAATTATTTAATTAATGAAATTGAATGTTCCTATTTATTTCTTAATAAATTTGAATTGTTTAAATGTATATAGTTATAATATATTGATCAATATTTATTGGCTTATTTTTTTAACTGAATATATTGATTTATATTTATTGACTTTATAATTGTTGTTCAATCGTAGTTCATTTGTTTGTGTTGTTTGTAATTTTATTTAATCATACATTGTTCCATTAAAGTTCTCTGTTTTGACTGCATTGATTTTTCTTCATTAACAGTTTCTTGACCAAGATAGATATTAAGACTTAAAATCATTCAGCTCAGGACTTCAGACTTCTCTTTTATTCATCCCATTGGGATGGCTCCCTCAGGGAAATTTACATTTCCAGTAGCATTGAATAGGTTTGAAATATGAAACAATAGCACAATAGAACAATATGAAACAATAGGATCATTGAGATAGTATATGATAAAATAGGATCATTGAGATAGAAATATAGAAATATATGATACCTGCATGAGAAAATTTGTGATAAGCGTATAAACAATGAGGTAATATATAATATAATATAAACAGGAATATATAGTAATTAACGTATATATTAAGTTACATTTCCCGTAGGATAAGATTATATAAACTATATATACGAGAGTAAATACACAAAAATTTAATGATAAACAGACAAAATATACATTACTGATAAACAGAATATATAAAATGTAAGTATATGCTAGAATCAATCAATAAAACAGTGCAAGATAAATAATAATGTGAATAAACAATAGGTAATAGTAATAATAAATTAACAGTAGATAATTGTAGATCTTATAATAAAAAGTAATTCTAATGACCAACAATATCTATTTTTAATTTAAATGCACTGTAGCTGTTATTGCACATTTTATACAGTTCACATTTCACACATTGGCTAGCAATGTGTTATTGCTATCATTGCCATCATTACATCATTACACTGATGTAATGATGATTTTTTTTCCCCCGGTAAACTCCACAAACTCTAATCAATATATGTCTCCAACAATCGGGTTATTTCAGCATTCATGGCCCCTAAAGTCCCCTTACAAATGGAGAGGACCGACGGGGAAACGGAAAAGGAAGTAGCTGAAGCACAACATAAATGTGCATCAACATGTAAACAGACTAGCGCGGGGGTACATGCACACACACACACACACATTAACACGCACACACACGCCGCACAGCTCAGAGAGAGAGGGTGAGGTAGCGCTGTTCCGCTGCCATCTGATTCAACTGCATATAAAGTCTGAAAGCATGCGGTGAACTCACTATCCATACAATAATTTTTCCCAGGCATGCTCATCAGTCCTCCTCATTGCCACTCACTTGAGAAAATAAAGCTTGGTCTTGAAAAATGAAGAATAACAGGACATACAAGAACCATTCTCCATCCGTTTCCATCAGATGAGAGGAAGGCCTTCCTGTTAAACTGAACACACTCCTGAAATGCTTTCATACTGTATAAACAAGTGAAATCCTCTCACACATTATATTGAAATAATTTATAGAGGATTTCACTAGTGTCTATGAGAGTGTTTCACTGGTATGTATGAGAGGATTTCGCTAGTGTGTGTAAAGGGTAATTCAGAATAATCGTATATGTGTGTGTGTGTTTATTTTAGATGTCACTGGAAGCAGTAATGAACACTGCCCTGCCAACGCCCACCTCCATGCCCCCACCTATACACATCAAGGTGGTGGCGGCCCAGGAAAGGGCTCACACCCTGGGCTGGGAGTTTGTGGACAGCACCGCCAAAGCGAGGGTTGGCAAAACGAATCTTGTTTTGGCTATAAGCGATGGCCGAAGTTTGGCCAAAGTGACCGTTTTCGAAAACAAGAAAGGAAAAATCAAATTGGGACAGTCCTATTTTATAAGGGGATATTCCCTAGTCGGGGATTTGTCACCCAACAGCACCATTCCAAATGACTTTTCAGTTGGTGTCCCTGTGGAGGGAAGCGGCATTGTTCCCTCTTCTGGTGGGTCAACACGTAAGGCTGACCCACTTGGGGGGGAGCCAAAAAGGGGGGGTATGGCTTCAGCCTCAACTCCACGGCGTCAACCACGCTGGAGGTACGTTGTATGCAAAGCCTGTGGATTTCATCAAGCAGGGATGAAATCCACAGGGGGCACACTCTTTTTTTAAAAGTGCCAATATTGAAGTCCCAGGTGCACTTCAGGAGGGGGCAGGTAAGCTCCTCTGCCCCCCCTCAAGACACACCGCCCTGACAGACATGAGGGGGGCAGAGGGGCTCGTCACCATTGAGTATTCCAGGTCAGTTTATTTATTTAAAAAAGATGCTGTTCATATTATGTTCTTGTGACTATCATGTACACTAAAACACCAATTGTCTCTGCTGATCAGGTGTCGGGCATCAGGCCATTGCGAGTGGGGAGGGACCTCGTCCCAACCTCGTCGCAACCAATGGGGTGGATGAATGGTCTGTGTGTAAAATCTGTTTTTTAAATCTTTAAAAATACATCAGTTGGCCACATTGGGCGGCTCTTTGAATCATCGTCTATTTGAGAGACCATCGTACTTCTGTATAATCAACCTGAAATAATTCTTAAAATAGCCATTTAAGTTTTTTTGCTTCTTTTTCATATTAGTGGGTTATATCTTGTATAGCATGATACAGCCATTGTGTCTGTAGAGCTGAGATGGATTTGTGGCAAAGTCCAGTGTTTTCACGTTTTTTTTTTCTGCACCAAAAGACGCCGGTTCACATCCTGGCCCCGACACCTTTGCCCTGTGTCACATGATGTTTGTGGAGCACTATGTGGATAGCTCTACACCTTGTAGCTGCAGTGAGCAGTTATTAATATAAAAAATCCAATCACTCATCGCATCAGGAGTTGTAAATAGTTTTTTTTTGTTTTGTTTTGTTTAAATAACCTTCCCTCTGTCTGCCTTTGACACTTTCTCTATGTGTTTTTCTGTTTTTAAGCCCAGAAATAAATAAATAAATACACAAACAAACAAAACGTCTCAACCTCGCTGTTCCTTTCTTCTGGAGCATCCCATTCATTGCAATCTGATCGCGCTTCATCATCTGATGGCGCTCCATCCGATTCATCAGATGGCAAGGTCTGGTACAGCTCCCTGGCTTGGGCTGTGGTCAGATTTCTTCTGTGTCACTCCAAAACAACAAGATATTCCAAACAATCTCACGGTCTGACAATCACGATCGCCTGTGACAGTGGTTGCTATAGAAACCACTTTCCTGCTCTATTTGCAACATAACCACGGCAATAGTTTGCGGCAAAACATTTAGAATTATAGCACAAACACTTCTAGGAAAAGTCAGGTATGGACAGGTTTTTATTTTTTCATTTCACAATGTTATTGCATATATAAATTTCAAAAAGGTCAAAATGACCGACTGTTCTAGTGTTAATGAGACACAAATATGACAAACCCTGGTGAAGAGACAGCTGCCGGATATTCCCGTCTCTCCATTTTTAAATGCCCATAAAGGAGAGACACTGGTTGAAAGGAGAGGCACTGGTTGAAACCCTGTTTGCCGGTCTCTGCTGTTCAGACATTTTTAAATGTCTTTTGGTACAGGTGAAAAGACCGGGAGCCGTTACTCTGCTTCTGAGGTCTGCCAGTAAAGACAGAAAATACGTTGTAGATGCAGAAACAGACGGGGATTCAATTTCAAAGTAGAATAAATATATTGTACTCACATGGTGATTATAAAATGCATATTTTCCTCATTTGTTTATAAAGGAATCACACGAAGAGTTTCCAAACTTGTGAAAATAAATTGTTTATTTTCTTAGAACATGAAAATAACAGGGTGGATCTTGGGCATAACAGGGTGGACACACTGCAAAAGGTCATTAAATGGTCTCATTTTGCAAAAATAAATTATGTAAAAAAAAATGTTACAGGTCCTTTTCCCATGTCGGGGGAAATTACCAGGTGAACAGACTGGTCTTGATCCACTCAACCTGCATGCAGCAAAACACCAAAAATGAGCCATTAATGTGGCACTCAGTTAAACTCTGTACATAATTTTGCACAGTGAAAGTCTCACACAAATAAAAACATTCAACTGAAGAATGAGAAGAAAAATGTTGTTCTGAGTGGAGAACGACTTTGAAAAAACAGAACACAACACACATCTCCAGTCTCCCTTTCTGCACAGAGTGCTTGTTCAGAGCCTGTGGTTCTGGTAAAGGTAGGCAAAATTAGGCAAAGTACCTGCCAGTCATGGTACCAACAAATGTCATCCCGGAGACTTGGCCAGTGAAACTTGTTTATGCCATGGTGGTGCATACACTTAACTTTCACACTGTGCCCTTCAACATCTCTGATAATACCTGGCTATGCTTCATTGTCGTAATTAACGATGCACCACTCTCCAGTGTGCTTTACCCCAATCATTTCTGGTCTCCTAGGATTATCTGGTGTCTTTCCACAGGCTGGAGACTTCTCAGAACAGGGACATTAACTAGAGTGACCTCCTCCCTTTTACACAGACATGAAATGTCTCTATTTCATTTGGCCAGGTTTCAGACTGAAAGCTTGATGGATTCTCATGGTGCCTTTTATGGCAGCTATTGCATGCAGACTCAGTATCCCTCTCTGAGACATAGAACAGCTAAACAGATGTGTCCAGGCTTTTTTTTATTATATCATTTCATCATTAGTATTATATTATCATTACTACTTAAATTAACTGAATGTAAATACAATGTAAATAAAACATGTGGTTCTGTAATGTCATTTTCTCAGAAGGGTTTGTATTAATTTTGTTCTTAGTTCAAATATGTTCTTTTTCATGTACCAACTTGCTAAAATGACGATGGATGTGGTAATAACTAATAACGTATACATACCCACAACCAAATGTAGCTTACATTACTTAAGACTGACGTCATGAGAAAACTATCATATTAAAACATGTATTTTACAAATAAATACACATAATATTTTTACTTGCCATTTGAAGTCTTCTTAGTTTAGCAAGCAGACAGAGAAATATCTGGTTTCTTGCTCCATTAAAACAGCATCTTATCAACCGAAAGATTGATGCCAAAATGGCCAGAGCCAAATGAGCTGGCATTTTGTGAACTTTATGATACCTAAAGACATGAAAAAAAAAAACATGAATTCATAATTTGTGACATGTGAATGCAAATCAGCAATATCATGCGATATGTAAACAAATATGAATGTGACAAATTTTTGTGAAATGTGAATTGTAATAATGAAATGAGCACAGGTCAATATTTTCCACCAATATTGCACAAATAAATAATGCGACAATCGATGTAATCAAAAAGACCCAGTTGACAATCAAGAGTCCGAAAGTGTTTGCCGGTAAGTGAGGGCACTATATGGTGGACTACATATAGTGCACTATTTAGGGGTTAGGGAGTGGTTTCAGACACATCCACTCTGTTACCGTACATCAGATCACTTTAATGTTTTTGTTAACAAATCAAGACAGTACAACAGTGCATTTGTAGGAAACTATAATATTTATAATATTACAATATAATTTATAATATTATAGTCCCCTTCTCATCCTGATATTACATGGGTTTCTGGATGAGCCCCCTCTCAGCCAATGGGAAGACCAACACTGTCACCACTGTCATGCAACATCCTGTTTTCTTTTTCATTTACTGCGCAAACACCTTGCAAGATGGAGACATTTGTACTTTGCAGTATTTGTATTTTGTATTTGTTTTGTTCTGTCTTTTGTTTTGCATGTATACTTGCATTCAGAGCAGCACCTTGATGGAGCCCTTGTGATTTCAATGTGGGCAGCATGTTTGTTTTTAGTACAATCACAATGGAGGCTTTATATTCTATTGGCACTCTGCATTAGTTTAGTGGAGTCTTCTTTTTGTGATTCAGGATGTACTGCCTCAATACCTTCAAGGACTCGGGACGAGATTACCTCCTCCTTCATAGCATCAGGCAGATCTCTTCACAGTGCGATCGAGGACACTGAAACATTACACATCTTGAATTCATGAAAAGCACAACTGCAAACACTGTTTATGGCAACATACTGACTATTTAGTGTATACTTTTTACACCAGCCATTTGAAACACTTACCATTGTATTTGCCAAAGGTCAAGACCAGCTGGCTCAAGCACCACACCTGAGTCGGCTCAGGTGAGACCAAACAAGATCTCCTTGCAGCTGAAGACAAGGTAAGCACAAAAGGTTCTAACAATCAGCCCTTTAAACCTCTATAATGGGATAATGGTGTGTGTAATGAAGTTAATCAAGCACATCAGCACAACGCAGAAAAGGAAAAGAATACACCAGACAGATAAATGAAAGTGGAAAATAATTGGTCTAATCCAATAATAATGGAATAAGAATTAGATGTAATCTATGAATGTGCAATAATCGCATCTATAATTACCTTGTTTTGGCCACTTTGAATGCCTTGAGAAGGCATTGTTGCCTGCCCAGCAGCGTTTGGGTCCATTATGGACAGCACTGACATCAAAGGATCCATTTTTTCCTCTGGACGATGAGCAGTAAACTCAGACAGTGTTCAGTGGCACTATATAAATCATCCCTCCACCCTGACCGACACCATCTTAAAAGAGACCCTCAGTATAAAACAAACGGGTAAATAAAAACAGATAACACATACATAAACAGCTCAGAAACAGCCGCAAACTGCCCAATCACCGGTCCCAAACCCGACTCCAGGCCATAAAAAAACGACATATACAGATCCCTGAATAACGTACTGTGCGATGCATCATCTTGCTGTACAGTAATATTATGGGGTTAATTTTACACAGCACAGGAACCAGCTGTTCACAGTACAATACATCCACGGCCGGTGAGCACAAAAGTGTCCTAACGAATGGACTCACCTGAAATAATGAGAAAAATGGCCCAAAATGTGTAAAAATTTCTCAGAAATTTTGCGGCATTCAAATGGCGTGTTCTTCCCTCCCCGCGCAATCTGTAGACAATCCAGGTCTCTGATTGGCCAAAACTGAAGACTAGACTAGAGCTGCGGTCCAAATTGTAGACTCCTCCTGTGGTCAGTAAAAGCAAGAAATATGCTGTGCATGCCAAAACATTATAAATGAAGCTTTGTGCTATAAGACCACAGAAAATGCTTAACACTAACAACTGATACCATTAATAATATGTTATAATGTATGTTACTGGTATGTTATATGTAGAGCATAACCAAGGCTAAATTATTAGTTTTCAGTGTTGCTTACGTACATATTTGTAGCGTTGGCGATGCTAGCATGAGCTTCTTCTCCGCTCTCCCGTTTTGCGACACACATGCACACACACGGCACCCAAATAGGGTGGCCTAACGTCCCCTTTTACACACACACACACACACTGTGTGTGTGAGCATCTGTGTGTGTGTGTTTCCCTGTGGGCCGGGCCGTTACGTTAGCCAAGTATTCATGTTGAGAAAGATGGTGAGCAAACAGCGGAAACTAGCGATCTATTTGCTGTGAGCGTTTGAACGTTTCATCAATTCAAAACACTGCACATATGAGTCTAACAGTTTGTTAAATGAAGATCAAGATGAAGATTTTGTAGTATGTAAGATAACTTACCCAGCCAAGCTCCATTCATTGGCATCTACAACATGTTTTCATTTCAGATGTTCTCACACGTGTTGGTCCCATGCCATGCAAGATGCTAACACACTCTTAAGTTTTAGTCGATGTGAATGCTCCCGCATTTAAAAAGATTTTCTCCGCCATAACTGTTTTCCCCCCTGCTGCACAAGCGCTACTATGCTCAGAAAATGAAAGTGAGGTAGAGGCTCTGCAACACAGTGAGCCGCAATGCTGCAAAAGTTTATCGTTACCCAACGAATAAGTTATCAAATTCATAGGCAACAAATGTAATAATCAATTTTGTCACACTCCTACTGTTTTGTTTTGACAAGTTTCTTCTAGCTACTCTGTACCGAATACTGATGGTCTACTATTCACTGCTGCGTAGTCCATCAAAAATAGAAGCCATCCTATATGTGACGGATCTGACAAATTCAAATCAAACTGACAGTTTGGTGACGGACCATGCAACGCAGAATGTGTAAATCTATTTAATGACTAAAGTGGTTGCGTTTGAACTCTGCTGACGTTACGCTGCAGTCACGCAAGATGTGTGAATCCAGGGTCAGATAGAATACTTATTTTCTTATCTAGAAAGATATCTATTGACACACATGGATATGCACAGACACGCACCTCACTAACATACAATAGCCAAAAACCTGCTAAAGCTTACTGCCTCGCCAAACATTGAGAAAATAACAATTTGGCATGAGGGGCATAGCAGGCTATGGGGCAGCGAGTAATTAGAAGTGGGCCTTTCAATGAACAAAAGAACAAAACTTTGTGCTGTTGCCCTTCACACAATAAATCTAACAGACACACACACCTCACTCACATGTGTAACCCTTTTACCACTGGTTCATATATTAAGAATGCCACCTGAAGCTGCAACAGGAAAACTCTTTAGAATCTGCTAATAAAAGAGACACTGACTAGGGTGAGAGAAAACTGTCTAGGGTAATGCAGACTAATATAACATATATAATAACTCAATGACAACAGCACAGGCTCTCAGGTTATAAAGAGTGTGTTACCCTTTAGTATACCCTTTAGTAAAAAATATAAAAGGAAAAAAGGAACCAGCCCGGTACTGGTCCGTGGCCCCAACCCTGGGCCGTGGACCAGTACCGGGCCGCACAATAAATAATTATTTCCGCTTTATGTATTATCTGAGTAAGGACGGTTTTTTTATTTTGAAATATCTTTTATTTTGAAAAATGATTCTCCCGGCGACGTCTGATGCTTGTGAGTCTTAGCGGGCACACAAACAAGCCGAAGCTGAAAGAAAAACAGCTCTGTGCCAAATGTGAAATATTAAGGTTTCATGACACTGACTCCATAATCTGTAATGTTTGAGATGTTTTTGAAGGGATATTTAAACGTTACGATAGCAACCAGTCACGAGTCAGAGCGCTCTGGGGCCACCCCTCCCCCACCCCCGGCCGAAGTGAAATTGTCAAGCCCGGTCCGCGGTGGTGACTACTGTCTTTTAGACACTGACAGGCCTCTAATGTGTTGGCGCGCTTTAGTTCGAGGTCATAATGAAAAAACTTGAAAAAAATGGCGACTCTCACCTCTGTGTGTGGTGAAACCAACATAGCCAGGCAAAATGGAATGATTGAAACACTACCTTCTCCACGACCACAACGGACTCCGCCCTCCGAAGTCAGTCAGTCCACCCACAGCGGCAGCCCGCTCCGGGACGACCCGACGAAGCTCCTCCTGCCCGCGCAGGGGGCCTCCCCTCTGGCAGACAACAGTGGTGTCCGCGCAGCTCTGACCAGCCGTTCACCTAGACTCCACTGATTAACCCACACGAACCAACTTAACTGCGGGGAAGAGTTCAGGGTACTTTCTCTCGACACGTTGTTCGAACCCGGCACAATCCGAAATTAAAAAAGTAATTGAAAAAAAGTAGTTGAACAGCATCTATTTGCCGCTAGCATTAACTTTTTTCCCTCTCTCTCTCCTTCTTCTTCCGATCCACTCCCGGAAGTGCACCAAAATAAAAGTCACACTTCTCATATAAAATAAAATACTTAAAAAACATAAATTATACATTTTAATATAATATTTATCATGGTATTACATTTACAATAGCCAAGAAAAACGTGCCAAAGCTGACTGGCAGGTCTAACTGATAAAATGACAAGTTCTGTTGCCTTTCACACAATAAATGAGCCAAGAAAGGCCTGCCAGTCAGCTTTGGCACATTTAAAGGCCGTGGTTTGGTCGTTCTCATGTTTCTTATTTATGGAATACCTTTAATAGAGCTTTTGTACTTCACTGCCTTAACATTTGAAGGATACTTGTATTTATTGAAAATCATGACTTGAATAATTTTTTATTAAACTTCATCATCAAACAAAAACATGTTCCTGAATGATAATGGTCTTTTAGTTTGTAGATTGGTCAGTCTTGTGCATTGAAGATTCTCTCAACATACATTTGAAGCACAAATCAGCCAGCTCCTTGCTGGTCCTCTTCATCTTCTCTGTCCATCCGCATTGTGAGGGAATTGGTCAACTCCCTCCTCTTCTTTAGGGTCAGGTAGCTGGAGATCCCTTATAAATTGCAATTTGGAAAGGAATGATTGGCTTTTGTATAAGAATAATGGTTATGTTATTATGTTCTTAAACCATATCATGTATATATTTTTTAAATTACAGAGAAATAGAGATACATTATTTATCCCAAGGGAAATTATAGTTAAAAGATTGTTTTATGTTTGGTCAGGCAGGCCTACCTTGCCATGTTGTGCAGAACAACAGTCGCACATATGATGTTACACACTCTCTCAGGAATCATCCTCACTTCTCCATGTAGACAGTGGAAGCGCCACTTGAGAACACCAAATGCCATCTCCACAGTGTTACGAGTTGAGCAGTGAGCTGCATTGTAGTTCCTCTGTGCAGGGGTTATCAGATTCAAGAAGGGAGTAAGGAGCCAGGGCTTCAGAGAGTAGGCAGAATCACCCAGCAAGATTCCATCAATAGTGCCCTCCTCGAATACCTCGTAAAGCTCTGAGTTTTGGAGGATTCTTGAATCATGAACTGATCCAGGCCAGCGGGCCACACGGTTTAGAAACTTCAAATCTGAATCACAAACAGCCTGGAGAGGCTGTGGTAGCCTTTCCTGTTGACGAACAGATGCTCATTAGATGATGGGGCCTGGATTCTGATATGTGTCCCATCAATGGGTCCCACGACGTTGGGGAACCTTGCTATGTTGAAAAACCCCTTCTTGATGTGGTTCAGTTCAGCAGGGTCTCTCGGAAACTGGGGAAGCTTGCCTGAGAGTGCCCTTGACACCCTGTGCACCAGCCGGGAGGCTTTTCTAAGTCCCACTGTGTCACCAACAGTGTTTAAAAAAACTGCCTGTTGCATAAAATCATAACGCAGTGCAAACCTGTAGCTTAAATATATCCTCCTCTACACAGCTGTCTTGTTTTCTGGAGGACGGTGTCCTCCTCCTTGATGGTGGACCGCTTCATCTGCATAGTTTTGGTGTTTTGTCACCCCTCTCATTGTGGACCAGGGTTTATTTTCTGTACTCCATCTTGTCCTGCTTCTTGATATCAAGAGTGGCCATGTTAAAAATTTGTGGGGGTTCAGCCAACAAAATTATTTTTGTTACAATTTATTTTTCATATCCAGAAAATACAAAACAAATGAAGCATCAAGCTTATGTTTTTAAAACAAGGGACGTCTGTCTGTCGTGTGGCTACATTTGTGGAAGGCATGATTAGAGCATTGCTATTTCACCTACTAGAAATACTATTTTCTGATTGGCTAATTAGTACCTGATTCATGCATGCAGTCTACCTTTGCCTCATGTATGTCGTGTAAGCATGTGAACTTATTTAAATCGTGTGACTTGAGAGCCGTGGCCTTTGGACAAATTTGAAACTGGCTTCTTATGGACTTCACGTGAAGTCAATAAGTGTGTGGGGGCTGTTCCATTTTCTCCAGCGAGTCACTAAATGAGCATTTAATGCCGTAAGGAAATTAGATAGATAAATAGATAGAGACAATACAGTATTATATGAGGGAGGGGAGGAGAGAAAAAAGGCAATCCAGACTGTGCTCTTGAGGGGGAGCGCAGTGTGGGAGCAAAAAAACACCTCAGCAACGTAAGCACATACTTGCAACAATAAGGGAAAGGAAAGTGCCTTGTCACACTGGGGGCATGAAGCTATGAAGCTGCGAATGCGTGGGGTGGTGGGGAAGGGTGGTGATAGCATATCAGTGTAAGTTTAAATTGTCCACGTGTGAGTCCAAGTGTGCAGGCAGAGTTGCGCTGCTTCCTAATTATGTGCCTCAGCCGGCAGGATAGCATCACGATAACACAGCAGGTAGCCATGGAGACAGCCTTGGTCAGGTCCCAGACAGTCAACAAAACGGCAGTGTCTTTGGAAGTGGGGGAAAGGGATGCGAGCACATCACGCTGCCATGTTCTCCAGGGGAGTTGTTATTCCATTCCTGGCCTTAGCCAAGGCCAGGTGGTAAGGGAAACTGAAAGCAGATAAGATTAGAAGATGTGTGTGTTTATGGCGTTCTCTTTGTCCATTCTGGTCTCTGTTTCGGTCTGAATTCTTTTGTAGAGTCGTGAGCCTTTCTAGGAAGATTTCCATATTCCGAGATTGCATGCTTGTCCAAGGTCCGTAAGACGTTTCATATCTACAGTCATATCTACAATCTACAGAGTGCTCATGGCTCTGCCCACCACCTCAATCATTCCGGGCAGCTTCAATGAGCTTTGGACAGCTGTTGCCATTTCTTTAGTATTCTGAAAAACCAGGGCAGTGCCTAATCCAATCATAAACAGACCTGTAATCAAGGTTCCAAAAATGTTTACCCACAGTTACCCAAATAACCACAATTCATAGCGTTGTGAAATCACATATGGGGGATGCCAATTTTCTTATGTTGCCCTCTGGTCTGTCCTATCGATCTGTCACTGAATACAATAATTATTAAAATGACCTCTTGGATTAAGATTGGCTGATCACTGAACATGCCCTGGGCCGGTGGTAGATTGCAAATCAAAAGTTAACAACATGTTGTCAGTGTAATGTGAGAAACGGACAAGTGCTGTTCCATTCATAGCTTTTGGAGCCCTCACACACTTTCACTCTCAGTCACTCACAGCTGACGTCACTGAAGTCGGGGAGATTTCAGGCCGTGAGTAAATAGGGAGCGGATTGGAATTGGGACCAGTGTTTTGAATGTTTTAGGGTGCATGTCTCCAATGTCCATCACGTCATCCATCAAATAGGTTTGCTCACGCGGCCTCAGTCCATTGCTGTCATATCAATAAGAATAAAAGGTAAACCAAGTTGTTCTTTATTGTCAAAAAATCTATATTCATGATGGAAAAAGTGAAATAAAAGTTAAACAAAATAAATAAAATAAAATGAACATTTTATTTAAATAAAAAAAAGTTACATAAAAAAAAATACATAAAATAAAATAAAACCATCACATCTGAGATAAAAGTAGTAATACGCAACTTCTATCAGTGCACAAACGAATGTTAATCCACTACCTAATTAAGACGAATCCTACGAACTGCTTCAACAAACAAAACTCTGCAAAACATAATAGAAACAATCTTCTGGCTCATCTGCAGAAAGTGAAGAAACTGATCTTTCTGTCTCTGCCATTTTAACTTTTCATCTTCTTACGAACCCAGTTTGTGTAAAATGAAGCCCTTTACGACCAGACAGACCACCAGTTGCCAGAGGTCATCTTACCGCTCTCCTGCCTTGTTTTAGCTGCGCAATGGGAGATGGAACAGCAGATCCCCGTCCTAGGTACTGGGTCCCCCTGAGTACTCCTTTTGTTCCTGCGTCAGTGCCCATCGTTAGACCTCCCTCTAACCACCTGCCAGATTGCTCAACCCACCCTGTCCTCCAACATCCCCAATATGTATGTGTGTGTGTATGTGTATAGTTGCAAATATCCCAAGAGTTGAAGAATATTCATCATTCAATCCTCCTCTTCTTTGCCAACAATCACGCAGGCTCTCATTCTCCCTCTTCAACTGTGGACAGATGGAAACATACTTCTCCCCAACTCAGTTGTCTTTGGGGGACAGATTCCAATGTTGCACATTAAATTATTGATGAAGTTTCTCCTCCTCCTTCTCCTCTCTGAAAGGAGACTGTTCCTGCTGAGGGACATGAAGGAAAGCAAGTCTCTGCAGACTCTCTCAGCACACAAACACACACATACACATTACAAATGGTGTACACTGTTGTCACATGGCTTAATGATCTGAAGAATCGAGTCAAATGTTTTTACGAATCATGATATACACAAAATCTTCTTGTGCACACACAGCCACATTAGACATACACATAGGCCCAATTCCAATCCTTCGCCTAAAGACTCAAGCCATGACTCAAGCACTCTCTGGTGGCAAATAGACATGAAGAGCGGGTGTACAGTACTGCAATAGATTGGTAGTTAATAAGGAACAGGTGTATCTGCATCGCAACCCCACCACCACATGGTAAAATGCAGGGGGAAGACGCAAACAGGAGTCACAGCAGTGGCTGTGACAGAAAATGACAAAAAACTTTTCATAACATAGCAATATGTATAACACATTATTTCAATAGAATAGCTGTTTAGAATAGTTAGTTTGAAAATTGCCTCGAATTGTTTTAAAAGTTAAAAAGTCATATTCCAAGCATAATCTGTGCCACACAAAAATGGATAGCAGTCCAGCTGAAACTCCAAACTGTCACTGTCTGATTTTGGTTTCTTTTATGAATTTGTTTTCTCTGAAATCAACCATTGTGAACTCTCAGACTCTATGCTGTATGTTTGAAATTAGTGGTGGCACCCTTTGAAAATGACCTGCATTTGTTGGGGCCTTTCCAGGTCTTGGTCTGGTGATCCTGCTGTGGCAGTGTCCCTCTTTGCCGATCCTAGTTTCCCCAATGGTGTGCTGCTGATTACATGAGTGAACCCCTACTGTGTCTGGGCAGCGCAAACTGAGCCAGTGCAGAGAGGTAGGGAGGGAGAGAGAGAGAGAGAGAGAGAGAGAGAGAGAGAGAGAGAGAGAGAGAGAGAGAGAGAGACCTCTCCATGGTGCTGAAAGCGGTGTTACTGCACTTAAGTCCAAGCCCTAAAGTAGGGTGGGTGAGTGGTATTGTAAGTGCAGCAGCTGGTCTTAGCCTCTTTCTCAGTCTGCAAAGGGACTGCACTGCCTGCAATGACACTGCTGTGCTGTTCACTGCCACAGGGAGGTTTGCAGAACCACAGAGAGAGAGAGAAAGAGGACATTATGCCACTGTAGGGAGACATCCCTCACTTTCATTTTTCCTTGTGCTCTTAATCCCACACCATGCTGTTGAAGCAGACTGCCTAGGCAGCCAGTTTGCAGTTTTACTGCCACAAGTGACAGAAGATGCAGTTTATTCATATGCAGCAGAATAACCGATCAATCTTTCAACTCTACACTGTGAATAACAGAGCAGGTGGAGAAGCTGTTGAGAGCCTTCACTCTCAATCATGTCATTTCTTGGGAGCAGTTTGACAGGATGTCAGAGCACGTCATTTCCAAGTATTGATTGGACTGAAGCAAAATCCCCTGCTCTGGCCCTTCACTGGTACTCAGCTGTCAATCAGTGTCTGCACCCCAACAGGTAGCTGAAAAATCTGTCAGTGGTTGAACAGTGTAAAGTCAAGTTACAAAGCTGTCTATCAGAGTGCCTGTAAACCAGTAGTCAATTTATACAGCTTAAATATGCAGAATCACCTCACAGAGCACTGTCACTCAGCATTCTGGAGCTGAGGCTTTCTAGACCTCCGCCGCTTCTTCCTGATTTTTAATGTTGCTTTTCACCCGTCCTTCCCTTGCTCTTCCTGAGTCCCCTTGATAGGTGAGGGGAGGGGGATCCAGCTGCTAATGTTACTCGTGAGCTGGAGTAGGGAGGGGGAAACGTGCTTGGGGGAGTGATGGCGCATCATTTGGACCGTGCACTGATGGTAAGTCAAACCTGCTGAAAAACAGATTCAAGTTGTTTGCTCACCACAGGTTTCCAGATACAAGCATACTCCCATTGTATGCTCTGTGGCCAAAGATGTTTTTTGGAATGCATGTCGCTCTGTCGAATGCACTCCTCCAGTTTCCTTCTTTAGTCTTCTGGACCATCATCAGCTCTTCTTCTCTGTCCCCAAATCTGAGTGTTTGTCCTGGTTAGTGTATGTTCCTGTATCCTGTAAATATTTATGTACAAATTAATCAATCCGACGATGATGTCTGTCACACTATTTTGTTTGGAAGTATGAGAGGAATGACTGGCACTCAACTGTAAATGATGAAGCAGTGTTATGTGGTTTGAGGAGTATTTTTGAGGAGAACAGATTCTTTGGGAGACTGTTCCACCCAATCACTGACATGCACACCAAAGTCTCACAGTAGGACCACAAGGTCCCTTGCTGGAGCCCTTGGAATACTTAGAAGAGTCACAGTTTTCTGTCTGGCCCTTAGATGTAGTGAGGTGATCCTCTTGTCCACTGAGCACAATCTTATTTGTGTGTAAAGCACCGCTGCAGACCAAAGTCTGATCTGTCAAACACTAATTGATCACTAGCTTCATACCTCTGAGAAATTATGATTTATTTCAGAGAAAGATTGTTAGTAATGAGGTTGGATGGTGACCTGAGGAGAGTGACACACAACACAGCTTGAAACAAGTGAGAACACACACACGCACACACAAATGCACTCACTGGCATGCACACACAGATTCTCTTCAGTGCCCACTGTGTGGCTGCACAGTCCCCATAATGTGAGTGTTACACATCCAACCACACTTCAGCAACTGGAATCTCACTCACAGCTGGAGTCTGGCAGAAGGTAGAGACAAACACACACACACACACACACACACGTAGTATCAGCCTCATCAGCAGCACTGCGGCCACTGCTGTAGCCTCACTGCTTGTAACTAAGCTTTAGCAAGGAATTGAGCTCTCTCTCTCTCTCTCTCTCTCTCTCTCTCTCTCTCCCTCTCTCTCTCTCCCTCTTCCTGTCACTCTCACACACACAGCAACAGCAACAAGAAGACACAAGCTTGGTGCTGTTTGTTCCAACAAAAAAACCTTCTATATTACGCACCCATTACAGATGGTCCACTGAAGGACACAAGCCTCTGGGAAGCTCTAACAAACCCAGCAGGTGGGGCTGACATGGCCTCAAGCAAGATAGACACACATATATGTCACAGATAACAGATGGTATAATGCGTGGGACTACAAAGGGACATTTTATCATTTAATGTATTTTTTTTTTTAGCAATTCAGATTGCTGCAGATGTGGAGCCTTTTAAAAAGAAAGGTTAATGATCCCTTTTGATCACAAGGCTTGAAATGAACGAATATGTTCAAAGGGATTTCAAATACAGAGCGAGCTGTTCTGATAAAACTTGTCAAAACTCCAGCTGAGAATACAGTTCAAGACAAAACTTCTGATGAGTTCATTCAGAGGATACAGTGCCATCTACTGACCAACAACTGCAGCCCAATAAATGCTGCACACTTCCGTGTGCAAGCATTCAGATAAACACCAGCATGGTTGTGGGTAAGTGACACTATGGATTAATATTTAGTGTCGTTGTGCCGTGGTCTCACATTAAGAAGGTAACTGGCTTTTCTTCAGGTACTCTCTGTCCAAACCACATTGGTTGATGAGAAATTGTCCCTGGGTGTGAGCATGAGAATAAATCAATGAATCCTCGGATGGACTGTCCAGGGTGATTATAGACAATTAATTTCACCTAATATCCATCATCATCACAAAATACTGAAACACCTGTGATATCATTGGAATGTTTGATTTGCTGCCGACCTGGATCCAGATCTGGGTAAAATGGGTGCAATTTATTTTCTCTGCCTTCCCTTCCCTTGATGATCCTTACCAACATCTCTGACAGCTCCTCCCTCCCTCGCTCTCCATCATCCTAAGATTTGAGGAGAGCAGCAGGGACGCACAGGCGCACTTCAGAGAATGAGGGCTCAATGGGTCTGTTAGAGCCAGGAGTGGGTCTGTTAGAGCCAGGAGTAGGGCTGCCGACAAGGGCAAAGACAACAGTTGTCTGCAACAGCCAAATGCTGCAAATAAAAAAATGGGCCACAATGGCCAAACACAATAAATACCGAAATGATGCAATGCAAAAAGCAAACAAATACAGTGAACAAATGCAGCAGGAAAATGCTTCAACTGAGAAACACTGCGATCACAGAAATAATACAGAACCAAAATCACAGAAAACCCCAAAATCAACACAAGAGAGAAAACCTTTGGAGAATCCCACTAATGTCTTTGGTTTAAACCCCATGGATTCATAAAGAAATTTGGTCCTATATGACTGGTCCATTTGTCAGGACCCCTAGTGGCCAGGCAGACGACCACAGTTTAGAGTGAATACAGTATGCAGCATTTATTGCATTTGTTATTGGGTTTTATGTCTTTTGAGCATTTGCAACATTTTTCTTTTGCATTTGTTTTTAGTTATGCATCATTTTTGCATTTGCAGTATTTGGCCAATGCAGCACGCCTCCCTTTGTTGGCCACTGCACAGACTGGGCAGAAAAAAAACAGGATCCTATGCTGTCCACAACCACATCGTGCTCATATTTTGCCCAGAGCTTTTGCTCTGTTGTCATGGAAACACACTCCACCAACCCACCCCACTCTTATTTCACCTACAGGCAAAAATTGTTTAATAATATTACTGATTGATGGGCGCTGAAACACGACCAGACAATTAAGACAGAGGGAGTTTGTTCCAAAGGAAAAAGATTTACCCTAACTTGCAAGGATTCTGCATCAACAGCAACAACAGTTTTTTAAGTTCATCATATCACACTTTCTGATGATTGCCCCTTACTACTAGACCAGTGTTTTCCCTATGAAAACTTTTATTGTCATAGCCTGTAGATAAAGGTTGGCAAAAAAGTCATGGTTACTGATTAAACTGAATGGACATCTTGAGTGAACAAGTACAAGAAGAAACCATTTTGAACAGGTTTTGAACAGGTGCTTCTTGATATTTCAGGGAGGTGGCATCCTGGTGCTCTCTATTGAGGAAACCCCACTGCAGCTTTGAGTCAGAAATGAAGTTTACACACATAGACAATCCAACAAAATATGTTTTGACAAATATGTTTTGAACAATGAACGCCTCACAAAGCCCTGCCATCAATCATAAATACTTATTCCTCACTCCCTCACCCACCCACACACACACACACACACATGCTGGGGGTCCTGAGGGGCCAGTGGAGAAGGCTGAGGTTTTATTAGTGAGGCAACACGCCTGATTAAACTGCTCATGGCCCCACACACACACGCACATACACAGCTGCCCTAATCAATGAGCCATAATTGGACCTGCAGGGAGACCAGGAGTTTCCTGTGATGTATAGTGAGAAGTGTGTGTGTGTGTGTGTGTGTTTGTGTGTGTGTTGTCTGTGTGTTTGAAAGGAGACACAATGAGGGAGGAAGGAAGGATCAGTGGTGTGAAATGAGACAAATGAGTGTGTCGATGTCTTTGTGTGTGCATGTTTCTTGTGTGTTTGTTCTTGTGTGTGGCTGTTTGAGTGTGTGGCTATTGATTTGTATGCTTTGTGTTTGTGTGTGATGTTTCCAATGCAGCACAGCATCAAAGCCTCCCGATGCACAGCAGTGCAGATGACTGTCACCTTTAAGGTGATGCAGTGAGACCAAGCTCCCGGATTGGTTGTTAAAGACTTGTTGCCAATCATCTCTATATGCAGCACAAGGTGCCAGG
Organism: Karalla daura; assembly: GCA_029224185.1. Lineage (NCBI taxonomy): Eukaryota > Metazoa > Chordata > Actinopteri > Chaetodontiformes > Leiognathidae > Karalla > Karalla daura. Next base: position 18,109,711 of record CM055207.1, on the reverse strand, counting down.
CTTTCCATCCACAACATAAACAGGGACTGTGTTTTGATGCTGAACTATAACATATGATACCAAGAATGTAAGAAAGAATATAATATATTATATTATATTATATTATATTATATTATATTATATTTATGATATATATGTATATAACTTTGTTTCTTTTTTCTTCTCTTCTTTTTTTATTTTTACAGTAAACCTTCCCGCATTTGCAATAAAAACAACAAAGAATATCAAAAAAACAAAAATTCTGGGTCTCACCACAAACTCTTTGAACCTGCCTCCATGGGGTTGGTCAGTGTGAGGGTATTCCACATGAACTTTCAACAGGGCAGGGCATGACGTACAAAGTCACATTGCCCTGTCTGAGTAGAGCTGACCCACACACGATCAGAGCTTTCACAGCCAACAAGGAGACAAAAAACTGGAGAAACTTAAGTCCCTTTAATCCTTCCTGTTGTTGTTTTAAAAACTTTTTTTTTTACATTTTGAAACCATGATAAGTAATTAAACAATAGTAAATGTGATAGCACTTCAATCACGATAGACTTCATTTTATCTCACAAACAGGAAGAACACTTCAAACTTTCAGCAACTCCATAACATCTGATGCAAGACATTGAAATGAGGGAGGTCAAATAGTGATTGTTGTCATGCAATAACAACTGACAACTGACTCTTTGTGATCTATCTGATGATCCCCCCTGGTCCCCTGGGTGTCCGTTATCAGCAAGATGTGTGAGATAAAATGATCTAAAACTGAACAGCAAATGGAATGGCATTTACTTATTTACACTGCAACACTCACAGCTTTAGCAGTTCAACTCTGCCATATGTATCAGAATCCTACCAGATAGAACAAGCGCAGGCGTTAGCAGGAAAGTCCACTTGTGGGAGAGCAGTTCTGTGAACAGATTCTGTGCGCATTTAAGCATGTTTTTGTCCTGGCATAGCATCAGGATCCTTTGCAGCATTGATCTCATTTGTGCTTGTTCGTTTTGATAGGGATCCAAAGCCATACACAATGCAACACTCTTAACCTTGTGCAATTCAGGTCCAGAACTTGAATTAGTGAGAAGAGAGCAACAATGAGAGAGCCCAGCGTACCAAGGTCACTCCACCAACTGTCCAGATCTATAGCAGCGCAGAGCCTGGGGCAGGTCAAATTGTGAGCTTTTTCAAAAAGGAGATTTTTAAAGCCCAATCTTAAATCCAGAGAGGGTAACAGTCTCCTGGGCTGAAGCTGGTAGAGGGACAGCAGATCTGAGATGCACACTCACCAGCCTCTATTAGGTACATTAACGCAAACAGCTAATCACCCTATGCCATGGGCTGCTCTCAGTATCTCAGAAACTGCTGATGTATTTTGGAATTTTCACTCACAACATGACATGAACACAGCAAACAGAGTCAAATGCAGCACAGACTCAGAGGGTAATGAACTGCACAGTCTTTTATTGACTACAGCTGATCTCTCACAAGATGGCGGGGGTCCTCTAGCAGCTCTTTCTCATGATGGCAGTGGTGCTCTTCCTCTGTGTGGCAGATGCCAAGGAGCATGAGGGGAGGGAACTCCAGAACAGAGACAGGTCCAGGCCCGGAGTATTCACACCACACTTCCACTGCTTGCATGTACAAGCAGCGGAACTGATATGTTTTAATTCAAGTCAGCGTTTGTGCTTCCATTGTCTGGCTGTGTGCCACAGATCCAACACTCCGGGGTGGATCCACAGAACTTCTATTTTCGTTGGTAGTGTTGGCGGTGGGTGTCCATCAACACCCACCGCAACTCGGCGCTGGGTATTGATGGACAGCTAAGCATGGAGTGGAGACGCAGCAGAGCGAGGCCGGAACAGACGCACATGCAGTGGAAGTCTGGGGTCACAAGTTGCTGGAACGCAGGTTGGGTTTCCAGGACTGGACCACATCTAGGTGTTGGACGGAAGGCTGTTTGGGTTGCCAGGAAGCAGATGAAACATGGTCAACCGAAAGGCTGAACATGTTTCCAAAGGGCGGGCAGGCTTTCCAGGGCAGAAGACATGACAAGAGCCAGGATAAAGAACAGATTTGATTACAAGGGCAGGAGACAACAAAGGTATCAGGTTCTGTCAGGTTCTGTGACCTACGGATTCCAACACTGCATTTTGCAGATGTGTTTCTACTAACCATGTTGAACAGTGGCCTCCAGGATGCACAAGAGCAGTGTTCAGATGAGTGTGAAGCAACTGAGATGAAAATCAACACCTCCAAATCTGAGAGAATGGTTCTCAACCAAGAAACAGTCAGTCAGTTCCTATTGGAACTTACGAACAACTTCCTCTTGACATCAGTCCACAAAAAGTTAAGTCACCGAAAGCTTTAAAAGCTGCATTTGAAGCTGAATGAGATCTGGACACTCATCAGCGACTCCATGGGTGAGAGCAGTGGAAGGCTAAAGGGTTTGATCTGCGGCCTGTGTCCCTGTGTCTGTCCAACGAGCCGTTTCATTGGGTTTAACAAAGCAGAGCATGTCAGAGCCTGAACTAAATGCCTGCAAACATTCAGCTGTACTGTTCAATTCTCTTCCATCACTTTCAGTTTGACCAACCACAATTTTCTTTTAACAAATTCAAATAATCAAAAAAAAGCATATACACACACACACGTTCAAAGTTTGTATTGATTATGAGCAACTGTTTCAGAAAGTTACTTTAGATTACTTTAGTTACTTAGATTTAGAACAAATAATGTAATTTTCCAAAATTTCGATATTTGATAAGCAACCAATCAGTTTGCAGCAGAGGAAGTCGAAATCTACTGAGCGACAAATCAACATGCTCTTTTTTGGCTTATTTCATGGAGTTTAATACATTTTTAACTGAAATGTTTCAACAATTAGAGCGGAACTAAACAGCGTTGTAACATAGCCAGCAACATAATAGAAAAAGAGGCAACAGAGGCCAAACAAGACTGCACAGGTGACAGCGATGATAAAACTGTTGGGGAAGGTTAAAAAGTGCCCAAGGGAGGCGATCCAGACTGAATGTAAGAGGATCATCCACTAAAGGCCTGTTCTTTACTAGCAAGGCTGGGTCGTGCTCTACTACTTTCTGCCACACTTCATGGGAGAATCCTCATCCCCTTCAAAGACTGTGACTCAGGGGACTGTGGCAACTTTAAGACCTTCACCATCTTCTGCTCATTTTATGATGAAATCTGCACTCTGTATCCGTCACCTGTTGAAAATGTATGAGGAGGAGAAACAGACCACATCAAGAGAGCAGCTCAGCGCTTGTACACAGTATTTCAAAACAATTACAACATGTAAGCAAAAGGAAGAGTGATGTAATGGTGGTGAATATGCCTCTGAAAGTATCCAAGGTATCGATTGCTGAATTTGCCTCAGCAATTCAGCAGTAGGACCCCACAGTGGGGCAAGGGTTAGTGCTGTTGCCTCACAGCATGAGGGTTGTTGGATTGGGGCCAGTGTGGAGTTTGCATGTTCTTTCCGTGTTTGAATGAGTTCCCTCCAGGTACTCTAGTTTCCTCCCACAGTCCAAATAACATGCATTAAGGTCAACTGGAGATTCTAAATTATCCATTTTGTATTCTCCAAGGTGCTCCAAGGTGTATTCTTGGCCTCCCTATGCGAGATGGAGACAGCAAACCCATGTGATATCAGTAAAAAATGAGGAAGATAATGGATGGATTAAAGAAAAGCTAATTTGCATTTTTTTTTAATGTCCCAGCACTTGTGGAGGTGGGGTTTGGAGAGAACCTGAGGGGAGAGGAACTGTGGTGGTGCAGGACAGCAGTCGGTCTGTCAGTGTCATCTGTCATGGCGGCCTGTGGGTTTGATCTGTAGCCCGCGTCCGTCCGCTGGCTGCAATGAGCCGTTTCATTGGCTTTAATAAGGCGGAGTGTGCCAGCAACTGTCATGTGAGCCGTGAAGCCAAACCGCCCCACGTGCTCCACGCCACCGAGTCAAAAGAATCAAACCCGCTGTAGCTATGGGTCCGTGGGGCCATAAGGAGCCCATTATGGTCCCAGTGCATCAGGCGGCCGACTGTGTGCCAGCCCGGTGCCACGCTGCGGCGTTTGTAAAGGCACAGCACAGTCACTGCTGGCACACAGCAGCCCGGACACGCTGCTAAATCCCATTAGAGCGACTCCAGAGGAGCCAGTTACTGTCAGTCATCATCAGGCCGCAAACAGGGAGCCGAAACGCTTTTAATTAACCTCCAAAACAAGAGCTGGTGGTCTTGCACGCACACACACACACACAACACAAACACCACAGCATTGCAACTTGGGGGGGAGGAGGAGGAGGAGGAGGAGGAGGTGCAGCTGGCCAGTCCCAGGGTGACCTCAGGTGAGGGGGAAAAGTCTGATATCAACTCAGAGCTACTGTCATCAACAGATTCAAGATTGTTACTTACTCGCAAATTTAATCTGAGCGAACGCAGGTGTGATCATGAGATTTGATCAGTTTTAAGCCGGCCAGCGTCCAAATGACAATCATAAATGGGGGACATGTAAATGTTTAAGTCTTTGTTTTTCATTTTTTGCTCAATGTTTTTGTATTTGGTCTCACTGAGGCGGCACATAAACCGGCGCAAACAACCACATAAACATGGCTCATTACTTCTACTGACAAGAGTTCATTTGCTTGTTGCATTTTAACCCTTCGCGAACCACACATTAGGTTTCCGCAACCCTCCCCCTCGTGCCCCGGCCCACAGCGGCGCACTGAGACGCTTCTAATCCCCTTTTGATGAACTTGGTTAATGGACCTCCTGCGGACGCTTTGGCTCTGTTCATTAAGCAGCACACGACCCTCTCCACGCCCCCGGGACTCCCATCGCCATAAATGCCCCGTCGAGGAGGAGAAAAGTTGACTGGAGTTCGCTCGGTGAAGCTCAGGCGCAAGTTTGTCCCGTGGAAGCAGCGCGATGCCGCCGAGCAAAAGCCTCTTCGCACCCTTCATCTCGGTGGATCCGGAGGGCGGCCGCGGCGCGGAGCCCGGGGCCCCGGCGGCCCTGCACGCCGACATCCACGCTCTGCTGCAGCGGAGCCGCGCACAGGAGCGGCCCGACCCCCGCTGCGACACCCGGTGCTCCATCATGGAGCTGCGGCTTGGCCCCGGGGGCGGCGGGGCGCTGCACTACCTGCAGCCGGACAAGTGCGCCGTGGAGCGGGCGCAGAGGCGGCGGCGCCTCGCCGCCAACGCCCGGGAGAGGAGGAGGATGCTGGGGCTGAACGTCGCCTTCGACCGGCTGCGGAGCGTCATCCCCAACCTGGAGAGCGACAAGAAGCTCTCCAAGTCGGAGACCCTGCAGATGGCGCAGATCTACATCTCCACGCTGAGCGAGCTGCTCCAGGAGGCGCCCAGGGCCGGCGCAGGTCCCCCCCGCGGGCCCCGTCAGAGACTGTCACCCGGGGAGGAGCGGCGGAGCCCCGGCGGAGCGGAGGAGCTCCGAGGAGGACATGTGGGAGAGGAGCAGCGGGAGCAAGTGATTGCAGTGGACTCGAGTCAAGTGGAAAAGTTTTGCTTTCCTTCTATTTTTCTACAAGATTGTAATGATTTATTTACTTCGTTGAGATTTTCCAGTTTTTTTTATATAAACGTCTGTGTTTTTTTTACCCAGCAACTGTACGAACATTGATGATTCTGTGATGCAAGGTGTGTAGCTCGATTTTAGAGAGGGGCTCGAGGGTGAGGAAAAAAAAAAAACTGTTCCGTACCGCATTTCTACAAGTTTCACCTTGTAGGGGGAAGGGGGGGGGAAGAAAAGGCAGAACATGAAGTACTGAAAGTAGCAATTTTTATTATTTTAAAATTATGTACAGGTAACCAAAGACATCACTCTGCAAATTGGTACAAAGATCAAGTTTTCCTGCAGTTGGCTTGTTAAGAAGCTTTCTGTCTGTCCAAAACAACAACAATGCGACCGGGAGAAAGGGCTTTAGAAAATGAAAAATATAGTCGGATTCGGAAAGGTCGAGTCTACAGGTCTAATCTTAAATTTTTATCCCACAACCGCCCACCCGCCCGCCCTCCCGCCTGTACCCCCCCCCCTCAACCCCCCCCCCCCCCCCCCCCCAGCCTCTCCTCCTACGCGAGGAAAAAAAAAATCAATCTATGTACAAAAACTATGTACAAAAAAGCTCTTCCATTCATTCTTCCAGACATCTGTGAATAAAGCTCTTGTAAACTTAAAAAAATAAGGAGTGTGAGAGGGTCAGGCTGTGTGTGCCACCGCGTGTGTTGGCCGACGAGCGCCGGGACAACGGAATGAACGTGCGTCAACTTTTCAGAACGGATGAAACTCGACATTCAGAGGGACGACAAACACGGCCATCAATCGTCTCAATAACTTTCCAAAGCTCTGTACACCGAAATAAAACGGGGACCCGCGTCCGACATCCAGAGTCAACACGTCTCCATCTCCGCTCCGATGACCAAAAGCTTTGAGCAGAACTTAAAAAGACAGAAACAGGATTGAAAACGGAACAAATGTTTGTGGGGAAAACGTGTCCGAGCCAACTTCCATCTGCCCGGAGGCCGAATCGGGGAGGATCTGCAAATCACCCACGTCCCTACGACTTCACTCCACCGACACGGCTTCACCGAGGAGCAATAAATTACCTAGCGATTTCTTTTATCGATCACTCACAGTTG
>CM055207.1:18025559-18095559 GCA_029224185.1 Karalla daura | reverse complement strand
CGACCTCCTTGGCGCTGAACTGGACGCTGGAGTCGGCCGCGGCCGCCGCCCCCGCCGCCTGGTCCTGGTCCAGCTCCAGCAGCCGGATCATCAGGTCCAGGCAGGAGCGGTCCAGGTCCATGTTGAGCCAGGTCCCTGCTCAGGATGTACATCAGGAGGCCGTGCACAGGGCCAGGTTCTGCGAACGGGGGGGGGGGGGCAGAGAAAGAGGGTCGTCACTCGCACTCGGCGCAGGGAACGCGAACCCTGTGGGCGAGCTGAGCCCCGGGGGGCACTCACCGGGTGCTGCGGGGCGTCGTTGAGGGTTTTGAAGACCTGGGCCACCTTCCCTCGGGCCCTGAGGTGCATCCTGAAGCCGGGCATGGCGCAGCGCGTGGCCAGGCTGATCACACTGGGGGGGGGGGGGGGGGGGACAGAGGAGCGGACGGCGTGAGAAACGCTGAGAGCGTGAGCGCGCGCGGAGGCTTCCCGGGGTCGTCACCTGAGGCAGCGAGTGTTGAGCGGCTGTCCACTTTTCAGGCCCGTGGCCAGGTACTCGAAGTCGTCCGTGAACTCCTGGTTCTCGCCGAACTCCACCACGTCGTTGAAGTGCTTCACGTGCTGGACCACCGTGTACAGCTAGAACATCGGGGGGGGGAGAAGACCTTGTTGAACAGGTGCACCCACTTAAACCGTTTTTTTTTTTTGAGGGGGCTGGGGGGGCTGCACGTTTGGTCCACGCACCTCCTTGTGCTCCTTGCGGCACTTGAGCGTCGTGACGGTGTCCTGGTAGAGGTCTGTGGGGAGGGTGACACACTTGGTGACCTTGGGGGGAGGGGGCGGAGCCTTGAAGACGCCATCGTCTTTCTGGGCGTCCGAGGGCTCTTTACTGCTGGAGCCTGCTGCCGAGGCCGGGGCCTGAGGAGAGGAGTTCATAGGATCTTTTGAGATGCAGACGCAAAGCACGAAACGAGGTTCGCGATCGGTTACGGGTAGTGTATAGCCGGACTGAAAGAGTGACACAGTTTGCGTAAAGGTGTGTGTGTGTGTGTGTGTGTGTGTGCGCGCACTTACAGGAGTGGTCTGCGATCGCGAGAAGAAAGACGGCGGGGGCTCCTCTTCGCTCTCTACTGTCCAGTGTCTGGCGTTGTACACAGCTTTGGTGGGCGACTGTCACACGGAAACACACACACACACACACACACACACACACACACACACACACACACACCACACACACGACGCACAGACAGAACACGAGCCAGTCGGTCAGTGTTGAAAAGCCGGGCTCGGCGTCAACTCGATCAACTACCGACAAGTCAGAGATGCAAAGGGGTGCAGAGGGGAACGGGGGGAAAAGGAAAGAGGACTGACAAACTGGAAGCACATTAAACTGGTGATGCAGCCAGCACTGATCAAACAGCAGGACGCGCACGCACACACACACACACACACGCACACGCGCGCACACAAAACAAAACTGTGCCCCCCCCCCCCTCTCTCTCCACACCAGCCTCCACCCTCATCCTTGGCTCGTCTCCTGTCCTCTCTCCGCATTTTTTTTTTGCCAAACCTGCGGTTGGCAGCCGGCGGCGCATTCATAATGAGAAACAAAAGAGGGAAGAGGCCGAAGAAGAGCACCGAGGGTGGCGTATGTGTGTGTGCGTGTGTGTGTGTGTGTGTGGGGGGGGGGGGGCTCCGCACCGCAGGGTTAATAAGCAGAGACAAAAGAGGAGTTTGAGAAGGAGCTGGAACATCAACACACCGCATTAAAGCCTCCTGCAGGACGGTGAATGACACAGACACAGACACCCCCCCCCCCCCCCCCCCCCCCCCCCCCCCCGCCCCCACATCCCCACCCCACCCGCTGCTAAGCAACATGGGAGAGATGAGCGAGGGAGGAAGGTGGGCGAGCATGGCCACGGTCCCTGCTGTGGGCAGAGCCACATAAATAATTTTTAAAAAAACAGACAAAAACGATGGGCTACTTGTGGGACGCGTGTTGGGAGCAAAGCGGCCGTTTCCACGGTCGGGAATGACTTTCAGGGGGGGGAACTGTCATTGCGGCTGTTGAGAATCACACCGGGCCGACTGCACTTGCTGCAGTTCAAAACGGGCGTGCGAAAAGCGCGAGGATCGCCGGGGGGCCCGGGCCGCTTCGCTAAAATAAGATCGCCGTTGTCATAGACACGGTTTCCCTGAGGAGGTCTCTTCATATTTATCCGCCTACTCTACCCTAACCCTAACCCTAACCCCCCTCAGCATCCCCAGCAGAATGACGTTCCAGGTTAGTGGAGCCGGGGGGCAAAGCCGAGGTGGAGGGTAACAAGCAAAAAGATCGAAAAGGAGAGGTGGACATCTATGACCCGCTCAAAGAGGGGGGGTGGGGGGTCGAAATGCTGACGACTCAGGTGGAGCAAATGTGAGCGAAGCGAGCCTTGCTCTCCGGTGCCATCGATCGGCGTCCGCTATAAAAAGCCACCGGGGCCCGCCACTGGAGTCTGATCTCCGGTCAGCCCAGAGAGAGAGAGGGAGAGAGAGGGAGAGAGGGAGACAGAGAGAGAGACAGAGAGACAGAGAGAGAGAGAGACAGAGAGAGACAGAGAGAGGGGGGGGGGGGTTGGGAGGAGCTGGGAGCCAGGGGGCCATTAGCGCTCTGATAAATAAAAGAGAGAGGCAGAGATGTTCAAAGACGCCTCGACCTGCGCACGCACTCGCACGCACACGCACACACACACACACACACACACACAAACACAGCGCTGAGTCATAATGGGCGTGGGCGGGCGGGCGGGCAGTCCGCCCAACCCCCCCCCTCCCCTCCCCTCCCAGGTGCCGTGCGTGCGGGTCTCGTTCGGATGGAGGAGTGGAGGGGAAAAGACCCCGATTTGCCTCCGCGCTCCCGACGCGCCATCATCTAGTCTAGTTGATTTTTTCGGCCATCAGAAAGACAAAGAACCCCGCTCTCCGGAGCGCGGCGTCCAGCGAATGGCACGAGAGCGGGGGCTCCGTGTCTGACCCCGTCAGGCCCCGGCGTCTGACCTTCTTGTGCGCGCTGAAGATCCTCCTCAGGGAGTCCGGGTTCTTCTCGGCCGCTTTGCCCTGAGCCGGCCTCCTGGGGGCTCCCGCCAGCACTCTGAGGCCCTCGTCGGAGAAGTCCAGGACGTCTGCGGGCGCAACACGCAGTCAGCGTCCTCCACTTTCTCAATGGACACAATTGACACATCCGTGCCTTTCTTTGCGCTCCCTTTCTCGATCGGGGCAGCGTGTGTCTGCTCTAGGCACGCAACATTATGGACGTTTCACACCTCGATGATAGCGACCAAAACGATCAGTTATGGGTATGGCAGCATTGTTAAAATATGTTCAAAATGTTCGTGGTAAATACTGATACGATTTCATCTAGATTTACACATCAATAGAGTTAATCAAGTCTCAATACTCAGTTTACACTCAGTATATACTTTCAGGTATAAAAGACTGTATCAAAACTGTGCAAAATAAAAGACGCTACAGCTAAAGAGACATATCAGAACTGTGCAACTTCAACTGTGAAACTTTATCTGAGGACGCCTAACAAACAGGCCTGTTTCTGCCTGAGTGACATTCTGTATACAGGCTCCTAAAACCTGAGGATTTTCAGGAAAAACTGAGCAGAACTGCCAACGCTTACTTAGACCTTCATTTCTCGGCCTCTATAGCGAGAGACGTGAAGTAAAAAACGCTTGATACCTTAGGCTAGCTTAGCTTAGCTTAGCTTGCTTTGCCATAATCTTCAAAAGATTTTTTTTTTTAATTAATAAAAAAAAATTGGTCCGGCCTCCTGGTCTACCCAAGCCAGCAGGCCATGGACCGGCACCGGGCTGCACAGAAAGGGTTAACATGCGGCCGTTTTCTCTTATGTATACGTAACGTTTTACGTTAGCCCAAACATACAATCATAACAAGCCCAGCGCCTTGGCGGCGGTTACCATGGTAACCACAACTTCTTTTCGTCCGCTTCTCACCTGCTTGTAACCTGCTCTCCTGCCGCCCCGAGCTCTTCTTGACCTCCTTCGGCGCCGGCCGTCTCTCCCGGGGCTCCAGCCTCTCGAACGGATCCGGCGCCTCGTCCGACACCACCTCCTCCTCCTCCTCCTCTTCCTCCTCCTCCTCCTCCTCCTCCCCGTCCGGGATCTCCTCCACGGTGACCATGCGGGCCTTCTTGGTGGTCCGGGCGGCCCGCCGCCGGCGCTCCCGGGCGCCGTCGTCCTCGCCGGCGCTGTCGCTGTCGCTCATGTCGTCGAAGCCGAAGTATTTGATCTTGTAGCTGGAGCCGGCGTCGGAGCCGTCGGCGCCGTGGCCCTCCTGGTGGCCGTCGGCGTCCTCGAAGCCGAACAGGTCCAGCTTGCTGTTCTTCTTCGATTTGGTTTGCCTGCACCTGAGGCACGCGTCGTGGGGGGGGGAGGAGGAAAGAACACTTCACATCCTGCACAACTCTTTACCAGGCTTCTGTAAAACGCGTTGTCAGCATGGCTGACATGAGAGAGAAATCCGCCAGGTTCTGATTAAAACTCTCTCTGGCTGAGAAAAGTAACGCCAAGCCAGGGAGAGAAAGCCACGTTCGTTTAGCTGGGTTTCTAGAAGCATTTTAAGGACTGTTTATGTGAATACTGGCTCGACCAAGGCTGGCTTGAAAGGATGCTCAATCCTGAAACCCGACACACAAACACAGATGGAAATGTGTGTAAAATGGCATATAAGGGAAACGAAAAGCTCCAGATATACCTGTCCCGGAACAAGTGCCACCATTTACTTTAATTGAAACAACTTTTGGGGTCAAAATACGGCCAGCGGGTCAATCCGACGGCTGTGGTTGAGCTTGTAGGTTCATAGACCAGGATGGCAACCTCAACATCATGTCTGCTGGTCTGCAGACCGCCCTCACTGGCTAGCGGACGTAAGCTACGGCACACCCGTGGCTCCTCGTGTCCTACCTCGAGTTCTGCTGCTCCGCCTTCTTCCGCTGCCACCCCGCCTCCCCCGCCTCCGTCACGCCGCCCAGGCCCGCACTGCCCGAGCCGCCGCCGCCGCCGCCACCACCGCCACCCGAGGGGGCGGCGTCGGCGCTGAAGTCCTCCACGGGCCGGTCCTGGATGGTAACGTTGCACACGGACATGGACGACGGGTGCAGCACCGTGTAGTCCCTCGTCCTGCCCCGCCCCTCGCCGCCGCCGCCGCCTCCCGCCGTCTTGCCCCGGCTGTCGGACGTGGATTTGGGCGCGTCTGCGCCAAAAACGCCGGCGGCGCCGGACGAGTCCGAGGCTTTGCCGGGGCCCTGTTTGTTCGGCCTCCGGTACGTCCGACAGTTTGTGTTCCTAATAACCGACGAGGAGGACGAGGTGGACGAGGACGACGTGGAGGAGGATCGCTGGGCGTAGTCTGAGGTTTCCAGGAGGACGCCGGCGCCCCCGCCGAAGCCCTCGCTCTCGCCGGGCACCTGGAGCTGCGGGGGCGACGGAGGCTTGTCGCGCCGGGCCTGCCCCGCCTGGCAGGCCCAGGAGAGCGTGGGGGCCGGGTTGCGCGGCTCCTGGCAAGGCGAGGGCGGACGCAGGCCCATGATGGCGTCCCAGGAGTCGTAGGGGGACTCGGCGTCCGAGCCGCTCTTCAGCGTGGTGGTCTGGGCCAGGGGCTTCTTGTCGCTGTCGGAGGCGTTTTGGTACCACGAATAGCTGTGCTGGCCCTCCGACGTGGAGGAGGAGGAGGAGGTCTGCTGGGACTTCCCTGGGCGGAAAAGAGCAGACAGTTAAACCGTGAACTGGCGGCGTGAGGTGAGAAGCAAAAGCAGTAGGGCGGCACGATATTAGGGCGGCACGAAATTATGAAACCACGCCACCAAACACTTTCAAGTATCGTTATTGGGTTATGACTTGCGATACATAAGCAAAGTCGGCTGGGCCTGTGCTACTTCACGCACGGGCCGTTCCCTCCTGCTGGTGAGCCTCGATTTTGGGCCACAAAGCCTTCAACAGCAACGATACGGACGCCAGAAGAACGCATCAATGTGTCCACAATCACGTAACAGAACGCGACCATTGGTCACGATGGGTTAAAGCTGTCCCGAAGCCGATGAGCTGAACGGTCCGAGGCCACGCTTTCGAGTCCCCCTTCGGACGGTTCGCATGGCGGGGGGGGGGGGGTCAGATCAGGGCACTCCGATGAATAATGCGGCCGTGACGCGCGCGATTGCTTCGCTCAAAGTTGCGCCGGGGTTGCGACGCGGGCAAAGGGTCCGCCCGGGCCGACGGCCTCAGAGCGCTCTGAAAGCGACGCTCGGGAGACGAGATGAAACCCGATGTCGGGATGTGCTCCAGCTTGTGTGCGTGTGTGTGTGTGTGTGTGTGTGTGTGTGAGTGTATGAGGGATGCTGAGCTTGTGGTTAAACACACATCAGTAGCCAGTAGCAGTAACCTCAACTCGGCTGCGATATCAGCTGCGTAACCAGACCAGACGACCACCGTTTTTCTTCCCCCCGCTCCTTTTTGCATTTTCCCGAAGACGAATTCAATTCAAATTTCCGGCAGGTTGGTTCGTTAGGAAAATCGCTAACTTGCAAGCACGCCTGGGTGTAGAGCTGAACCGAAACGCGGGTCGGAAGCCCTCTCTCGCACACCCTTGCTGACGGACTCCAGATCGAAAGCCCCTCAAATCCCTCCAGCCGTTCCCACCCACCCAGGTAACAGCCAGGTAATGCCCGTTCACACGTGATGGCTGTAACCAAGGGCCCGGATGGCCTGGATGAAAACGAACCGGATCGGAACACCTCAGGTCGGGGGGGGTCACGCGTGCCTCCTGTCCTGATACGTCCCTTGTAAGTGCCGCTTTAGCCTGCGAGTCTGGGAGGAAAAGCGGCCTCAAAAGGGGACGCGTTTCATTTTTCATGGCTGATAAATATTTGAGGAAAGTCAAACACGTCACAAATTTGAGGGGGAGGGAGGGGGGAGGAGGGAGGGGGAAGGGGGAAATCGGGGTGAACCGGTAGAGCGTGTTCAGAACTCGACTCTGGATCGAGACCGAATCTGACTGAACTGGATCTACCTGCGTGAGCACCGCACCGCGGTCCGCGCTGACCACAAAGGCATTTGACTTGCGCACGACCTGCACATCACGAACCGCAGCTGCCGGCTTGTGTTTACTTTGTCTTCCTCTGGGTTTCCCTCTTGGCCTCAGCGTCACCGCCACACAGCAACCGCTTAGGAGAGAACTCCTGGAGAATCTTATTCCTCCGTATTCGGAGAGTCAGCATGGGCCGCCTCGGCACGCAGACAGCGTCGGTGGCACCGTTTCAGCTGAACTTTGGTGGTGCGCAACCCCCCCCACACATACACACACCTCCCACCCCCCCCACACACACCCCCAATACGCGCCGGGCCGAAGCTTGGACAGCTAGCCGGTCAGACTCAGATGGAGTGGCCCGCCTCTCTGGCAGATGGCCAGCAGCAGTCACGGAAAGCTGAGGCAAGTCGGATTCAACGCAAGGAGACAGTGACAAGTGGCTCTGTCTGTGTGTGTGTGTGTGTGTAAAGTATAAAGTGAGTTCTGCAATGCTCTCCTCCATCTGAGGGCCCCCCAATATCCAGTTAGCATGCGTCAGCCTCACAGCACGGGACTAACCATCCACACGGCTTCACGAAGCCACCACATCTGCGATAAACATGTGCGATACACATATCGTTAAGACTGCGTTATCATGCACTACGCATTCATCACATTTGGCTGATCATACGAGCCCTAAACGCCTGGCCCCTCCATTATTTTGTCATCTGCTCGGCCGCACTACTACTTACGCATGATGTCACCAGAATCCTGGGTCTGATTGGTCGGGTTGTACATTTGAGGCACTTTTCCAAAGCACCGTTGTGACAGACACCAACTTGAGCATTTGCTCACATCCATATCGCAATACTTGCACGATTCCCTGTAATCGAGCAGCCCCAGATGAACACCAAGAATCAGATCTTTCCATCTCGGTTGGCTTTCGAACCCTTTCCAAGGCATTTCTATTCCAGTCTTGCTCGGCGGTCATCAATTATTCACGTTCCAGGGCCTGAAAGATCCAGTGAATGTGAAGGTGTCGCATTCTTTCGCCTTACCTGCGCCGGATCGACTGCTGTTGAAGAAGCGGGCCGTGTCCTCCAGCACGCGGGGCGGGTTCTGGTCACCGGGCAGCCACGACGTCGCCCTCGAGGAGCCCAGAGCGTGGGACCCCTGGAGGCCGGCCCGGCTCCACGCGTCCGAAGAGGCGCTCCCCGGCCGCTCCGCCTGCGGCGGCTCCGCCGAGGCCGACTTGGCGGGCGACGTCTTGCTGCCGCCGCCGCCGCCGCGGGACGACACCGGCTTGGACTCCTCGTCGCTGTCGAACCCGAAGGGGTCGTCCAGGCCGTCCCCGGACGGACGGGGCCTCTTGTGGGTCCCCAGGGCCGAGTCGCGGCCGGGAGCGCCACTGCGCTTGGAGCTCACCTTGGCCTTGTAGGTGGTGTCGCCCCATTTGGTGCTCAGGGTGCCTCGCTTGGTGGACAGCACCTCGTCGAACTTGGACGTGCCCTCTCCTCCCTTGCGGCTGTAGGTTTTACCGAATCTGGATGTCATTGTTGCATCTGGGTCATATTCTCTGCAAGGAGGGATGAGGGAGGAGGAGATCGTCATGAGGAGAGGTGCAAAAGACATTTCTCAGGGTCATCGCGAGAGCAATGCCCCGTATCTGACATTTTAGGCAACGTTAAAATGATGTAAACAACGCGATAACTACAGATTAGGAGTTTGCGTTGGATAACATTGAACGGCATCTGCACTTGTCAGGCCCTTTGATAACTTGTCCTCGAAGCGTTGACGGATTTGTTGGGAAGAAATCAGCATCTAGAACGTTCTTGTTATCAAATGCATGGCGGTGTCACGGTTCCCTGTGTGATAAACACGTCATACAGCTGGGGTTAGCTTGGCCACTTCTCAGCCTGCCTCGACAAAACAAAGCTAACGCGAGCTAGCGAGCTAACTGCTAGGGATGCTGACATGACAAGTGCTCGGCGCAGGAGCGAAGCCGCGAGATGGGGATCGGGGCAATCAAATATTAAAGAGGCGGGATGCGTTGCGGGGGCAGGTGTAACTCTTTCCTCCCTTCCCTCCCGACCTCAGTGGAGAGTTTTGGCCAGTGGCAGCGCAACGCTGCACAGAGCGGACGGGAGCCGTCACTCAGCTAGCTGAAGCTAACGGCTAACAATAACTACAAATTGACACCACAGCGAGCCGTGACCCCCCCCTCCCCCAAAACCCAAGCATGGGTCCGATAAAGCTGCGACACGTTCGGCCCCCGTTGCGGGTATTCGCACTTACTTGGTGAGCTAAAGTGCCGATCCACGCAAAAAAAAACACTCCAGACCCAACACGGCCGTGAAACTCGCCCAGGACCGGGCCTTGCTCCCCTCCTCCTAGCAGCCCTGCACAGTATAAACAAGGCTCAACGAACCGCCTGAGCGGCGAGTTGGCGGCTTCAGAACACCGAGGGCAGAAGCGCAGAGCGGGCCTGGCGAGAAAAGGTCCACCCTATAGCCCCATCTGACGGAATCGGTTCTTATTTTCAAGCTAAATTGCACTCGATTGTTTCCTCCGGCTTGCGACGAAGGCTTCCATTGGACTCATAGGCTGTGTCAAGTCACCAGAGACGGAGGAGTGTGCCCGGAAGTACGAACAATCTATCCTTAAAAATAAAAGCATGAGTCCTCCACACAAAGAAACCCGCTTGGTTGACAACAGATGTCGGTATAAAAGCTATTTACTGTCAGTGGCTTTTGAAATGGACATATTTGTATATATGTGGTTACATTTCATGTTGCCACAATATTATTACATTAATAGTAAAGTATTTTTCAGGATGTGTTGTCTCCGAGTTTTGTTTTTACAAATATAACCGGAATTGCTAATATACAAGATTTATCCCTTCACCCCAGTGGCTTCGTCAATCTTATCATTACGAATGCCGCATTCAGGTACTCCCATTAAACTCGTAAAATTCCCTTTCCCGCGGTTCCCCGAAAGTGCCAACTGACAGGAGGAAAAAAACATAACTCAGGCAGATTCTCAGGCAGATAGACAGATAGACAGACAGACAGACAGACAGATAGATAGATAGATAGATAGATAGATAGATAGATAGATAGATAGATAGATAGATAGATAGATAGATAGATAGATAGATAGATAGATAGATAGATAGATAGATAGATAGATAGATAGATAGATAGATAGATAGATAGATAGATAGATAGATAGATAGATAGATAGATAGATAGATAGATAGATAGATAGATCAAACATGATTAGAGAGTAGTAAGCTTGTCTGGACTGTGGAACATTTTTGCATTAAATTCTGAGTCAGAGGCTGAATCCCTGCACCTGCAGTCACTGAGTGAGTATATTTGGATCCAAAACCAGTGGTCTGTAGGAGATCCTTCAATTGCTTTTATTTCTATTTTTAATTTAGGAAAAAGTGTTGTTTTTGTTTTTGTTTTCTTTTTTGCATGTGGTGGAGGCCAGACCGTCCAAGTGTTGGCCCACATCTTTCAGAGTTTCTCAGTAGCTATTGGATGATCTGGAGGAAAGTACTCTTGTGAACTGCATGTGATGTCCTCCTCTCTAAGCTACTCCTCTTCCTCCTCTTTAGCTATGAGTATGACAGTCTTGCACCCAAAAACACTACATTCACAGCAGTCCACACAGAATCTTTACAACAAATAATAAAACAGTAAGTAAAGTAATGAAATGTGATGAGAAAAAGAATAACAGGTAATAACAACAATAAGTGATTAATAATAACAAAAAGATAAGTTCAGTCATTCACTCCTGTACTGATAGGGTATCAGTCTGTGTCTCTTGAAATGTCTTCAGGTCGTGTGGTGGGTGAGAGGGTCAGAATACACAGATTCACAAGACTGCTGTGACAGACAGGAGTCTTGAATCCCTGTTCATCCATTCTGCAGACAGATGCTTGGGGAGAAGAGTGTCTGGGCGTTTCTTCTCTAACTATCCCATCTTAGGGGTGGATAATGGAATGGAATAACTTTTAATGTCCTGTTTGAGTCTGTATCTTCAATGATCAGTGATGAACACCTGCACAAACAGTTTCATTCTGCTTCAGTCCAGCAGATGTGATGGAAAACAGTGTAAAATGTAAATGTGCCAAATCCTTGTTTGTGAGGAGAGATGGGGACCACCGGACCTGGAGAGCACTTCTCGCCAATTTGCCCCAGGATTCTGAAGTGCTTGTTGACATGCACCCTGCCACGGCTGTCTGTTCCTTCAGGGCAATCAGGTCACCCTGGAATGAAGCCTGGCTCCTTCAAAAATCAGAAAACCTGTTACTGCGGAGCTCTAAGCCTGGCTGAAATCTGTGCTTGGCATGCTGCAGCCGCTGTGCCAGCCTGGGCTATGCCGCCAGCCAAGACACTGATGTTACTGCACCGCAAGGGGTTCACCACTGTCACAATAAAGCACAGATCTCACTTTTTTCACAAGAATGAAGGAGCCTCCCCGAGCAGGCGCTGCTTGTTGGGAACCTGGCAGAGTCCAGAGGTGGCACATGGAGTGTTCAGGCACCACACAGTGCAGGAGAATGGGCCGGCACAGGGGCTGGCACCAGCACTTTCCCCAAAAACAATCAGGCTTGTGACATCCAGCCGATCGCAGCTGTGGGAGCAGCTCTGGCAGAGTCCGACGGGACAGACGCCAAATGACTTATCACCCCAATCAACTCACTCTGCTCCCGAGACGGAGGTTCTGATTTGCACCAGAGAAAAGGACTTTCAGTAAGTCCTCATCAAATGTGGTTGTGTGAAAAGGCAACCTTTTCTGCATGCAAAAAAGTCAGTTACTCTCACTTTGATACAAACCTCATGATTCAACATTGAGTAAAGCACTGCAGTACCTTCCGTGTCACGAATCTAAAGGTATATATATGCCGAAGTGATCAGAGCTTGCACATATTCACTATATATCCACCAGCTAACAAGCGTTTGTATGTTTTTTGTCTTGTATTTCACGCCTTCAATTTTTGTATACAGGTTACCAAGTCAGAAGAATAATATGTGGATGGACTGCATGTGAGGTTACAGTTATTTGTCTTCTATTTGTCAGTCCATCAACTGGCCTCTAGTTTTGTTTCATTTTTACTGCATTTTATATATTTACATTAAAGCAAAACGTGATTACATTTAAAATGAGCACGGAGATTACAGTATGATCTCCATGGACTCTTATTATTATTTCCTATGGTGTGATTTTTGCTTCTCACCACTGGGTGTCAGAACTTCCAGATAATCCTTCTCTGCTTCAACAAACCCCTCTTTGCTGTTTTTTTTCTGTTTTTTTCTTTTTTTGTTGCTTATTGCAGTTTTGCTCCTTTCTTTGTGTCATTCCCTTTATTTGTCCTGTTATATTCCAAATGACACGACCTTTGACTCCTTTGGATCTCCAGGTCACAGTTTGACCTGCCGATTTGTGACTTGGTCTAAATAGTGAAAAATCATTTCTGTGAAACAAGTTTTGGAAGTCCCCTTGGTTTGCGTGAAATACCAGATGCTGTTTCGTTCTCTGAGAGCGCTCGCCCATGCGCGTGTATGTGTGTGTGAGTGAGTGTGTGTGTGTTTGCACACACACACTCACTGTGTGTGTGTGTGTGTGTGTGGGGGGGGGGGTTGGGGCGCTATCCAGGTGTATGTCCACAGTTGAAGTGAGAGTGAACAACGGAGAAACTGCATTTCCCAGGATGCTTTGCAAAAGAAGGGTGAACCGTGGCACTGGATTGGTTCACATCTGCATCAAGTTTTCAGGAATAACGTTGTAAAGAAAAATGCGCCTTCAAAATAAAACTTACATACAATTACTTATGCAGTTCAATTTTGTCCGTTTTGGTAACTTTTTGCAAATCAGTTTTTATTTGTTCCACTGTACAGTTTCACACAGCACATATGAGGACAAAATCATCTGTAGTTCATGTCCTAAGAACAGGCTCGCTGGAGGAGAGATGATCTGCACAAGATGCAGTCATTATCGGATACAAAACTTTGCCTTGTGACTTGAATTGTTAGTTGGGTATGGTTTTGTTTTATGTAATTATTTATGTGTATCTGTGTGTATCACTTCGGTCACCTTCAGGTGTTTTAAAATATGTGAGTGAAGTCTTGGACGGGTGAAATGACTTCTTTTAATTTAAGATTTAAAATGTAAGAATTTATTGATTATCAAGTAGCCAATTAAAAAATGTGGTCACTGGGCAATTTTGGTTGTTTGAACGTGCGCTGTCAATAGAGTTCGTCATCCAGGCCCTGGTGCCCAGGTATCTTATTTTGAAGGCCATGCGGAATCAGCTGCAAACATGGTCCTGAAGCGCAGTTTTTTTTTCAGCGTGTAACTTGACGCTGGTTCCTGACAGCCGACACACTGGACTCAGACTGAGCCGAACCGTGTAAGTAAATCCACGATCCTCTGCTTAGACGGGCCCGGAGTCCTCCGGGGCTGCCGGCACGGACACCCCGGAGTCCGAGTGGGCCGGAAAAGCAGCCTGATCCACGGGTGTGAAGGGCCGTGACAGCCAGGGGAGGAGGAGGAGGAGGAGAAGAGGAGGAGAGGAGAGGAGAGGAGAGGAGGAAATCAGTCGATGTTGTCGTTAGGCCCTGACAACGGCTTGATCCCCACAGGGAGGAGAGGACTGCTGTCTGCAGCTGGACATCTCTGTCTCTACTGCTGATCCAGCTGCAGACAGCAGCTCTGGCCGGGTCAGCTGCTGGGTTCAACCTCCGGGGGACAAGAGTGGTCAGTGTGCTCACTTTCACTGGATGGTCGGCTTTAAGCGATGAATTTGATGCTGTGATTGACAGTGCAGGACAAAATATCCATGATCACATTAAGGAGTCATGGGGTCATTGTGATCTATGTGTTGTGTGACGTGCAGAAGTTGAGTCCTCAGATGACTCGTTGAGACCATACCCCCCCCCCCCCCCCCCCCCCCCCACAGAGATATTCAGCTCACTATCACGAAACATTTATTAAGATGTTTATTATATTAGAATAACTCATTCACTAGTGGAGTATTTGGTAGCTGTCGTGGCGGTGACTGTTGCAGTGATCCTGGTGGAGGGTTCACGGCCTGGGATGAGTCTGTGTAGCTGCTCTCTCTTTTCTTGGTTTCAGCCATGAAGGTTGATTAAAAAAAAAAAAAAGTTGCTGCTCAGACAGTGTTAGACAGTGAAATGACAGAAGTTAGGATTTAGGAAGTGATTCGTTCACAAGTGAAGCATCAGAGAATGCTGACCTGACTGTCAGCGGATCTGCAGCCAAGGTCATTTTATGTCTCCACAAGTGATGTGCACACTTAAGTGTGTGTGTGTGTGTGTGTGTGTGTGTGTGTGTGTGTGTGTGCATGCGTGCATGCATGAAAGTGCATGCATACGCGGTACGCATTGTATGTATGACACAAACAAACAAACACACACACACACACACACTTTTGTGAACGTGTAACTTCTCAGGTATTTCCCTGCATTTTGAAATTCCTCTCCTGCAGCTGAAAGGTTCACCCAGGGTTTCACATCGTGTTCAGGTGTGCCGCTCTGTGTGCATGTGCATGTCTTCATGCTTTGTGGCCGCTGAGGCTGTGGTCGCGTGTAGAAACATGTTACGTTTCAGCCGAGGCTGGCAATGATGAGAGCTGCATTTTTTGGAAGCCTCTTTTTACACACACACACACACACACACACACACACACACACACACACACACACACACACACCACTTGGTCGAGGACAGTGCTGATGAGCTGTTGAGACATCAGGCAGAGGTGTAAGAGAATGTGATGATTGTGGTTTGATTTCCTCATACCAGGCTGGACTAACTTGTAGAGTGTAGAACAGTTCCTTTATCACAGCATGTGCATTTCATCCTGTGCAGTGTTGCATCGACTCTTACGTGATGCCTGGATGTGCATTCGTGTGCCAGCCCACTTAGGTCATTCACACTATATCCAGATAATCCTGACTCAAATTTGACATAACAATAATCTGGATTTTCAGACTGTTGTGAATGCTGGCCTTGACTCTAGATCGGACTAAAGAGGTGAACTCTGGTAGTGGATCTCGGCCTGCACACTGGTGCAAACTACTGGCTGCGCTCCCGAACTCAGCTTTGCATTTACGACCCGATAGCATTCACTGGCGTCCAGACAGGCATTCGCCACCGTATGAAAGTTCGGACTATCATTTTGTCGAACTCACGTCCAGATTATCCAGCTCTGGTGTGCATGCAGCCTTTAATCAGAGCGAACAGTCATAACTTTAACCTTCAGCTCACTGTGTGACTCCTGATGTTCCGCAGTTCCTCTACTTTGTCACAGGCATGCAGCCTCCTCACAGTTCTTTAACCCTGTCTCTTTCTCGTGGCAGCCACCCTGTGATGCCCCGGGGCAGGTGCAGCTGCTCGGGCTTGCGATGCCGTACGTGGACCGACAGAATCGCATCTGCGGCTTCCTGGACATTGAGGAGAATGAGAACAGTGGACGCTTCCTGCGTCGATACTTCATCCTGGATACCCAGCAGGGAAGCCTGCTGTGGTACATGGACAACCCACAGGTATGGCTGTGTGCGTTTTTGGGACGGGTGTGTGTGCATGATGTAACTATGAGCTACTGCCTCAGACATCCGTAGACATTCTTCTGTAATTAGTCAGCAATGACAACACAAGGACACAGTCTCATAATACAGTCAGATAGTTCACAATCTTTCACTATATTCCTGTTTCCCCATATTCACATATTTATATTGGGTATTTAGGGTGGTAGGGCTCCTCTGACTGGCCAAATATATGGACATGCAGAACATGAATGCATAGTGCATGATAACGCACTCTTCATCACAGTCTTTGCAATACATGTATTGTGCATGTAAATATTGTTATAAGATTGCAATATATTGTGCAGCCCTATTTTCCCTAATTTCTGTTCTCTGATTTGATTGTGCAAATTATATAACAATTCCATTTTTTCAATGCACTCTCAGCTGGATTTCCTCTAAAAAAAGTACTCAAACCAAAGTAGCAATAATAATAGTTTTAGGTCTGGTCTAGTTAAATTACCAAAACAATCGGAGGCCCAGTTCTACTGTAAGGAGGAAGCTTGTGGGACAGTGGAGTAGTTTGAACATGGTCAGTCAAACCATGCAGGCAAACAGGAACCAAGACAGAAACAGGAAAGTTCACGAGTTGTAATAGTAGTTGCAATAGTAGTAGATTTGTTCCCAGCAGAAGAAATCAGGTCACCCGAATGCAGCTTGAGAGATGGTTCACATCCCCCTGATAAACTGCCTATGAATATAGAATGAGTAGTCATTCTATATACATGTATCTTTCTAATAGGGCTTAGAAGGAGAAGAGTAGCAAATACAATCAATGTTCCTGGTTGTGCTCATTACTGCTGTCCCTGCACAGTGGTGGGTATCCTAATCAAACTAAAGGTTCTTTGGTCTCTTTCTACTCAGAATCTGCCTAAAGGTGCAGAGAAGGTGGGATCTCTCAAGCTCACCTACATCTCCAAGGTTTGTCTCCCTCACGCACCCAGAATGAAAGTCACGCACCTGAACATGCCGGCATGCCACCAAAATATTATATAAAAATGGCGATCAGGTCACGACATTTACGTTTGTGTTCGAATAGAGCACAAATTCTTATCCATCCATTTGTTATCGTAGCTTCTTTGTATCCAGTGGTTTCATAGGGGTTTGCAGATGTTCTCTTTGTTGTTTTACTTTGGGTCTTGAAACTAGATCACTGCTTCTTTTTGGGATGTTGAGGCTTTATTCCTGTTCCCTCAGGTTAGCGATGCCACCAAACTCCGACCAAAGGCCGAGTTCTGCTTTGGTGAGTTCAGTTTGATCTTTTTCTCTTTGAAGCAGCTTGGCTGTGTGGCAGAAATGCAGATGATGCAATCCTCAGGTGTCCACGCATTCTTTTCTCCACCAAACCAACTGCTCTTCTTTGCAGCCTTTGTTATGCCCTGTCCTCCAACCCACCTCTTTCTCCCTCATCCTCTTCCTCCTCTGTCCTGTCCTCCTCTCTCTCCTACGTTCTTTCACCGTCCAATTGCCTTCATTCCCGCTCTAACCTTTTTTTCCTTCCTTCCTCGTTCTCTCCCCTCCTGCCCTTCCTTGTCCCCCCTGACTCCCTCACTTCCTCTCCTGTAAGGTTTGTTTCCTCTCTTTTGTCCCTTACGGCTTGTTGTTGTTCCTCCGGTAGCCAACAGTAGCTTTTTGTCACTCAATGGGAGGAAACTGTACAATATCCTTGGCCTAACCTCTTTGTGTGCGTGTGTGTGTGCCTGTGTGTTTATGTGTATGTGTGTTTGCCCCTGGATGGGATGTCAACACATGTACACCCCCACACACACACATCCTCTGCCTCTGAGAAGCCAGAAACAAACTGATATTTTTAGATGCTGATTTGCATCGAGCTCAGTGTTGTTTTCTTTCTTTATGTCCTGTTCTTTCTTTCTTACCACTAACGCATTTCCATCTATCGTTCTCTCTCTCTCTCTATGTCTCTCTGTCTCTCTCTCTCTCTCTCTCTCTCTCTCTCTCTCTCTCTATGTCTCTCGTTTTCTCTCTCTCCTCAGTTATAAATGCAGGAATGAGAAAGTTTTATCTCCAGGCCAATGACCAGCAGGATTTGGTGGAATGGATCAGTGTTCTCAACAACGCCACTAAGATTACTGTGAGATATAACACACACACACACACACACACACACACACACGCACACACACACACACACACACACACTCACGCACACACGCACACACATGCACACACACACATGCTGGCACACAGGGACGGATCAATAGGTGACCCTGTTTTCTCCTGTTGGTGGAGCCCACTCTGTCTTCTGCCTCGGGCTGCTGCAGATGGAAAATTACCCATCAGGCCAGAGAGCTGTGGCTCAGATCAGCTCAGCTCAGCTCAGCTCAGCTTAGCTTACCAGAGTGTTTCACATCCAGCTGCAGCTGCAGGGGTCAGGGGTCAGCTTTCCTTTTTCTGATAGCTGTGAAGTCCCGAATTAGAGAAACGGCCCCGCTGATTTCACAGAGTCACAGTGGTTTCCTGACTAGACGGCTGCCAGGAGCAGGTGGAAACGAAACAGCGGGCTGGGGTCAAGCAGCTGTTTATGTCGGTGTGTACAGTACAAGTGCTTGACGGATGGAGGAAATTGGAGTCACGTAGTGTGCTAGTGTCGGCCACAGGATATTTATTTCTTTCAGGCTTGAGCTTGTCGTCGGTCTCCTTTAAAGTCTCTTTTGTGTTCGGGTTAGGCATGTAAGTGGCAATAACCAGTGTCACGGTAAACCGTGGTAAAATTCCAGACGGCGAAGGTTAACGTTAAATTCCCACGAAGCCAGTAAATCGTAGCTGTGGTACGGCATCATATGCAGACTAACACCTGTCAACCCACAATATAACAACACCGCGATAAAATGACAAGCATCATAATTTTGGTCACTTTTCTGTGAAGTCGCCACATCCCTGCTCCAGACGTGAAAGTAAAAGATTAAAATGTCTAGCAGAGGTCGAGGTAAAGCAGTCCAATGACCTCCTCGTGTCACGTCGTCAGGTGCCAAAACCTGGCGAGGGCCAGGCCGCCCATGCCGAGACCCCTCAGGAAGTCCTCGGGGCCATGAAACAGGTCTCCTACAAGACTGAGATCATAGGAGGAGTCCCCATCATCACCGCAACGCAGGTAGCACACACACACACACACACACACACACTGTGCAGGTCCCGTCCTGTCTGCGCTGGTATGCAGCTGCTCACACGTGACCCAGCACGAGCCATCGAGTGTTAGCTGAAGGTTTACGACTCGAGGGCGTTTGAAAATGTTGAGGCTCAAAGCTCCGCAGCTGGAAAAACTACAACGCGGCGATGCCAGATCCACTGATGGATTTATTAGTTCATTGATTGGCTGATCGATTGACCTAATTATTCTGAAACACGGGCCCAAGTGATGGCCAGCCGGACACATGTTCATTTGATGATTTGTAGTCTTGATGTGTGTGTGTGCGTGTGTGTGTGTGTGTGTGTTTCAGGAGCAGGGGGAGGGTCAGAACGGGGGAGAGCGTGGAGGTCTGAAGCGGGCTCAGAACCAGCTGCCCTACTTCCTATCCAGAGGAGCTCAGGACCAGAACGTCATCAAGGCTGGATTCTGTGTCAAACAGGGAGCCGTGGTGAGACACACACACACACACACACACACACACACACACACACACACACACACACGGCCAGGGATGGTGTACAAGCACATTAAACACGCTGAATCACTGGCCGTGTTAAAATGGGTTTAAATAATAACTCAGTCGTCTGCCCAATCATTAATCCATCCGTCCTTAATCCTGACCCTCCAAAGAAATGGTGCTACTCTGGAAGTGCTTTTTCAGAGCCAGAGTCAGTTCTTAGTCAGTGGAAACAGAAGGAGACTGGGCAACACTTTCCAGCACTGGTTGAACAGGGGCTGCTATCAAAAGACATTTAAACGACAGCTCTCTGACGTGAATCCTCCAACCAACGATAGGAAAAGACACACATATGACATGCTCTGTTCCTCTTCGTCAGATGAAGAACTGGAAGAGGAGGTACTTCATACTGGATGAAAACGCTGTCAGCTACTACAAATCTGATCTGGTGAGAAAATGAACTACAGAAATGGTTTTACTGCAGGGATTCCAGGATTCCTTGTCTGTCTGTCTGTCTGTCTGTCTGTCTGTCTGTCTGTCTGTCTGTCTGTCTGTCTGTCTGTCTGTCTGTCTGTCTGTCTGTCTGTCTGTCTGTCTGTCTGTCTGTCTGTGTGTCTGTCTCTCTGTCTTGCCCTCAGTCGTGTGTCTACATGCGGCAGCATGTGTCCTGAATACCTCTGCGCGTGATCCACATGTGTACAGATTACAGCCCAAACCACAGTCTGAGCACTCGAACAGACACACCCACTGCGTGTTCTATGTACTTAACGTTCAGAGTTGGAGAGCACATGCTGGTCAAACATCATTATTTCCATGCACCTTTTTGAGTGTAAATAGACAAATCATACTGAGATACAAAGCTTCATTGTTAGATTCTACTCTTTGGGTGGTAATGTGGCCATTCTGAAGTTCGGGTGGCAGCACAGGGCCTTGCAGGTATGAAAAATCTGTTCGAGACTGAAAGGAATCCTCTGTGCTGCCTGTAGGAGCGTGAGGCGCTGAAGGTGATTCCGCTGAAGGAGATCCACAAAGTCCAGGAGTGTAAACAGAGGTCAGTACGGCCATCTGCCGAGTGGCTGAACAGGAGCTGCCTATGCCATGGCATCACTGTGCATGTGTATGTGTGTGTGTGTGTCCTGCAGTGAGCTGATGATGAGGGACAACCTGTTTGAGATGGTCACCAGCTCCAGAACCTTCTACATCCAGGTAATCACAGCATCATCTTCGTCTGACTTTTTTTGTCCTCTTTCTGTCGTTCTACTCCTGCCTGATAAACACTTAACAATGAACTTCTTCTATCTTTCTGTCTTGGTTTCTCTGTCTCCTCATGTCAGGCCGACAGTCCAGAGGACATGCACAGCTGGATTAAGGCGATCTCTGGGGCGATTGTGGCTCAGCGTGGGCCCGGACGCTCAGCCAATACTGTAGGTGTTACACTCGTGTGAGAAAGAAACGACATTTCATCGGAATTACAATTTGTAAAACAGGTAGAGAGCCAAACAAGTGAATTGCACGGTTCATACAACTAGGCTTTTAGAAGGGGAGGTTTTTAGAGGTTTTAGAATGGGAGGTCTTTAGAAGAGGTTTTAGAATGGGAGAGAGGACAGCTCCACCCAATGGCAGACAGAGGGTCTGCAGCAGATCATCAGTTTCAACCAGAGAATTTCACCTACAAAGGAATAACAATTCATTTTCATTCTTTTCATTTATTTTTGAGAAAACAACTTTCAGATCAATGCAATGCTCAGCTCCAGCTTCACTTCGTTTACCAGTTAAACATCTAGTAAATCTGCTGTCCAGATTCAGTCAGTCAGTACAGACTTTGTTGCTCTGGCTTATAGTGATGAGGATGATGATGTTGTTGAAATGTGTTCTTATGATCTGAAAAATGTCTGCCTCAGCACACCTTACACTCTATTTATTCTCTCACTTTCTCTCTCTCTCTCTCTCTCTCTCTCTCTCACACACACACACACACACACACACACATAGACAGCTGCTCCTCTGTCTCTCTTTGTCCCTCTCTCTCTTTCTCTTTGTCTCTGTTTGAAGAGTTTCCTTCCAAAACCACACAATTAAAGCCAACAGAGGAGATAGGGTCAGGGTTATATACTGTAGATATAGTTTACAAATAAGAAGCAGTTCCCTGTTTAAAAGGGGGATTAAGGTAGACACGTGTGGCCTCTGTAGGTGGATGTGCGCTGTTTTGGAGTGGAGCTCTTCACGTCGCTGTTACTGAGCTGTAAACTGTTGTTTTCAGATCCGTCAGGCCCGACGGCTGTCCAGCCCTTGTATACAGAGGTATACACCATTCTGCAGTGGTGAATACAGCACGTATGTGACCCGAAGCCCCTTTCCCCCCAAAAACCTCCCCACCATTCAACAACAACAACAACAACAACAACAACAAGCATTGACCATGTGCACTGCAGGCGTTCCAGGACCGAACCCTGCAGTGTTCATCCATCCTAAAGCTGCTGCCTCTAACCCTGTTTGAATAGTCCGGCCGCCCGTTGCTGAAGCAGTGGAACAGATGTTTTAAGAGCCACCGTTGCATTCTGCAGGAACCTGAGGAGGTGGTAGATTCGAGTTTCCTCTCAAGTCAGTTCAATTCAGTGTTTGGAACTCTGTGGATACCTGCAGCCTTGAGGGAATGAGTATAAAAGAAAAATACACAGATGTGCTACAAAAATGTCAAAAATGGTAATAAGAATGCACATAAAAGGAGGTAATTACAGATAATTCTAAACGTAATAATATATGATTAGAAATCACACAACACATGATATTTAAAGTTATTTAAAGTGCTGGGAAGGGAATAATTCACATACACTGCATGTCACGGTTGATCCTGGTATTGAACTTATCCATTTAGGAGTACACCCTGCTCCATTGCTTCGTGTTTACATGAGAGGTTAATGTAAAGCAATGTCGGAGGGCGTCCATCCATCCACATGTCGGGCCGAACTGCTTCTCATAACACGACCTTCTTGCCTCCGAACTGTTTCTCACCCCGAACTGTTTCTTCACGTGTGTCACGCGTGTCCTTTTCTCACATTTTTAACGAGATCCACAGAGTTTCCGTCCGGCACCGGGATTTCTCTGAGCCCAACTCATGACTCACAAGCTTTTTTCTTTATTCCCCCCCGCTAACCCTCTGTCATGTTGTCTTTGTCTTTCTGCCTGTGCGTGTCCGTGCGTGCGTGTGTCTGCTTTTCAGAGAGTGAGGTGTGACAGTGACGTACTAACCTTCCCCAAATGAGCCCCGCTGCCTACCTCCTGCCCCCCTCCCACCGCTGCTCATCGCCCAATCACCAAGCCCCACCGCCTCTCCGCTTCCCTAGCAACCGCTGTTTGATCTCGCTCCGCCACCCCCCCCCGCCCCCCACCACCACCTCTCTCGGCAACTGCAGCATCGCTCACTCGTACGTGTGGCTTGTAAAATGCATGGAAACCTCCTGTACTGGTCATAATTCACAGCGTTTTCTCCAGATGGACGTCGTGAGACGCCATATCTCATCAAGTAAGATGGCAGGTATAGTGTTAGTAATAGGGGGAGGAAAAAGGAGAATCCTAGGCCTCTTTGATTGTTCACCTTCCAGTTCTGTTGTAATGACAAAAAGCCGTATTTATGAGAGAAAGAAACAAAAGCAGAGCTTCAGATAGCTGAAATGAAAGAAGCTAGCTTCAGCTGTAAATTCCTTTTCACTGTGAACCCTGTCTGTGTTTACCTTCATCCCACCTCAAATACGTGACCATCGGGATCCTCATCTCACCACAGATTCTACAGGTTACTTAACAGAGCATAACATCACAAAAGTGTTACTCCTAATTGTCGTTGCAATCATTTTTCATCGTGGATGTGTTGCATAGACTTGAGATGAGACAACACTCTGACGTTCAGCTTTTAAGCCCCTCAGTATTGGTGAAATCCAGATTCTAAAAGTGATTGTCGTAAACCAGTCGTGCTTTACAATGAACAAGAAGAGTGTAGACTGTCTAGTCTAGACTACTGTAGACTCTATGTCTGTACACTGTATGTCATACGTAAAGGTTGCTGTGTGCTCAAGGGTGTCGGAAGGGTGTCAGAGTGATGAGCTGCCGGCGGTCACATGTATTTGTCACCTTTCTCGGCCTCGGGCTGCTGCTTGAAGTTCACCTGTTAAGTTCCCTTAATGTCAAATATTTACTAAGCGTCACCCTGACCCATTATTCATGATTATGCATGTTTTTACCCCCAAGCATCTGAAATGTGCCCTTGTTCACCAGAAAGTGGCACATCCATTTGTGATGCGAACCTCCTCAGCGTTGTTGTTTTCGAGGTGGACTGGATCATTCAAGACAGAGATTACACATCTCAACCCTAATCGGAGAGTAGCTAAGAAGTCCCAAGAATTTCTGGTGAACAAGTTGACGTTGAGATGCATCTGGCTTAACAGACAGAAGGTCTCTGTGGAGATTCCCATTCATCTCATCCGTGTCATTGTTAACCAAGCAATTGTAGAGTTGTGGCAAGTGGACTGGAGAGGTGTATCATCAAGAATCTTCACGTCCAGTTACCGCCACTCTACGCACTTTTGGATCACCTGACAGACAAGTTTCACTTTTAGCCTCCTCCCTGCTCGCACTACTGTGCGTCATCCACCCAGAGTCATCCCTGTGTATTGTCCCAGCATCCATCCATCCATCCATCCATCCACACGTCCATCCGCCCATCCGTAACTCCCGTCCTCTCCTTTCTCTAATGTCCTCTCCCCGTTCCGTCTCTCGCCAGGAGCGTGGTGAGCAGCCCTCTCCCTCCCCAACATCCTGCTCCACCTTCTACTACTCCGTCGAACTGCACGAGCCACAGTCCCACGGCGCTCCCCCAGCGGGCGCTCAGCCTCACGCTGGACTCACAGAACAGGGACAACTTCCTGGGCCTGCTGCCGTGGAGGCTGAGCGGCGTGCAGTCCGTGATGGTGCCGCTGCCGCCGGCGCGCTCCCGCCTCTCGCTGCAGGAGACGCTGCAGCCCTCCAAGTGACGAGGGAGGACGGGGACGAGTCGCCGTGGAAACGGCGCAGCGAGGCGGCCCGGATGGAGTGGAAGGGCGACGGCAGCACCCAGGAGATGAACAGTGTCGCCAGTGAAAGCTCCGACCTCCAGATGACCCTGATCTGATGATGATGATGATGATGACTGACAACCTCTAAAGAGGCACATTCACACACTCCTCAGCGTGTTCATAAAAACTACCTGACTGGTCCTTCCCCCAGCACTTCCGGGGACTAACTCCCGGATCAGGACTTTCTCCCTCTCCCGTTTCAACCTTCACTTCCTCTCTCCCCAGGTGTCAATAGTGTGATTTACCGCTGCTGAAGACAGAAACGGGTTGGCAGTATCGCCCCGACTTGTTTCAGTAGCACAGGAGCCGTGAACCCTGCTCTCAGCACGCCCCTGGGCAGGTGTCACAGCTCATGCAAGGCAAAGAGGCAAACCAAAGTTTGTGTTGCTGGGTCTGGGTTTCACTCCGCTGAGACTGACCGATCCAGCCCTAACATTTTTCAAGACAATCCTGTTTAATATTGTAGAAACTCCTCTGATGTAAGCTACCACTGGTGAGTTTCGGTCATCCTGTGAAACTCCGAATGCCAGATTCATTGCAGCTGCATTTTAGAGGTTATTCTTATCATTAACTTTTTCTACCATGGCTTAACAAAAAAAAAAATCCAAAATGTTACAGGATTTTTAAAAATGATGCCCAAGTCCAGCTTCTTCAGCCTGGTTACCCAAGCATTTATAACAAACTAAACAAGCTTTAACAGAGATCCGTTGGTCTCTTAACGAGTGGATCCTTTTTATATTGCATTCGGATCTTATTAACTGGGTGTAGTAGAGCACCTCCCGCAGGGGGAGCAGCTTGCAGCATATGGTACAAACGTCTGCAGCGTCAGATCGCTGTTGGTCTCCTGGTGTCGGGCCAGTGCCACCACGTTACCAGCTGTCCTCCCACTTAACCTCACCAAAACCCCATGTCACCGAGCTTCCTGCACCAGCATAGAAATCCATGGCGCCGCCTCGTGGTCGGACTGTGCATGTACAGTTAGGTCATGCGTCGAAACCCCAACATCAGCAACATAACCCCCGACTGTGATCTGAGCTGTCCCATTTTTTCAGTGTTTATCAAGTAAAAGTAAAGCATTTTAGTTTTGAGGTCCAGTTGTTACTTGCCTGACCTCACCTCCTCCAGTGCTCTACTGCGGGGCTTTACACGTTAGCGAAGACACTGTATATATAAAATGTTTCTCAACTATATTTAGTTGATTTCAGAACATTTCTAAATCCTTACAAGATGGTAAATCCTTCAATTGAAGTAAAAAACCTGAAATTTTACCAAAGTGGTGCCATAGATCATGCGACGAGTGCGCACAATAAATTTTTTTGTTTGTTTTTTACAATTTCAATTTCTTATTAAGGGTTTCATGAGAGGAGATAAAGACAGGTGATTCTCCCTCTGTATGATTACATGGTGGCGTCTCGCCCCCTCACTCCCCCCTTGCATCAGTACGAATGCTGCCTGCCGATTGGCTCGAACGCGGTTGTGATTCAGTCTGTACCACTTTGTTCCCCTTTTTGAAAAATACATTTGAATTAGTTTTCCTTTTGCCTTATGTCACACACAAAGACATGCAACGAGCATGAGCACATGTCGGCTTATTTGTCCTCCACGACCCCGGCTGCAAAGC
The DNA here is from genome assembly GCA_029224185.1 of Karalla daura. Taxonomy (NCBI): domain Eukaryota; kingdom Metazoa; phylum Chordata; class Actinopteri; order Chaetodontiformes; family Leiognathidae; genus Karalla; species Karalla daura. The sequence goes on along the minus strand of CM055207.1, from coordinate 18,069,557 downwards.
AGCATCGATTACAGTCATCAGCACAACTCACCTGAACTCCTCCTTCACCTGGACACTCCTCGGTAGCTCCGCCACATCAATGTACCTGTGCATTTGTGTTCTAATCTCATGTTTTAAAGGTGGTGGGAGATGTGAATCCATTGTGTCGCTGTGTTCACCTGTAAAATGTCATTTTTGGGAATCTGAAAAAAAAAAAAGCTGTTTCTCCTAATTGTCTTGCTTTTAGCTGCAGCGCTGCTCATTCCGGTTGTGGGTTTGTTTGTTTGTCATTTTTATCTCTCCCGACATGCTTTTAGTTTTGACGATATTATTATTCACATGGATGAGCTGCTTTTTGAGGAAAAGAAATCTACAAATCTTGTTCACGTGTTGTTTACTGACTTTTATAAACCTGTGTGCACGAGTGCATGCACACAACCCGACCGCCCAACCACCACCACTGTCCTTGTTCCCTGTTTAACATGAGCTGGGTAAAGTGCCTGCAAAGTTCTTTCGAAAGAGTCGATGAAACATGAGAAGCTGTTTTGACCCTTTTTAGTGTGTACTTGACTCAAGACCATGTGTCCTGTTTATTAATACAAATTGTAAAATAATGACTCCAAGACTTCGGTGTCTTTTTTTAAAGGCTGGCGCATACTCCCGTAAACAAGTCACGCATCGTATAACTAGTATAACTAGTATATACCAGTGTTATTCATTCATCTTTTTGTAACAAATAGTAATCAAACCCCTCTATGTAGATGTAACCTGAAACATCCTGAGGCCAATCGTCAAAGAAGCCATCTCTTCCTTCTGCTCGCACATCTACCTTCTATTCATGCCGCAGAAGTGCCAAGGAAGTGCAGTTCTATGTCCCTAAAGGGTGTCTAAGAAGGTTATCAGAAAAAAAAAATAGTTATGAAATGTAGTTTTGATAACTAGTTAACTAGTTATCAAAACTACATACAGTTTTGTATGTAATGACAAAAAGCAATGAAATAAGGACTATTATTTGTATAGAGAATAAATATAGCTGCACCAACTCCAACTCCAACTTCAACAACTTCAACTTTCCAATCCAGGGATTGCAATGATGACTGGCTTTAATAATATATTATATATATGAAATTAATATACAATTTAAAAAGTATATATAGAAAGATAATAATAACATAGGTAATAGATAATACATCATTTTAATCATTTTGGTCTCTAATTGCTCTTGACACCTGCAGGATCTTCAGATACTCTGCCTCATGGAGCTCACAAGATTCTGAACTGAGAAGTACTGCATTTCAATGCTGTAACTGGCACTGCAAAAGTCTGTATCCATCAAGTATCTCTTCTGGTTTATGCTCCCATTTAACCAGTTGCTGACATCAAGATCAAATATGAACACCTGCAATACGTATATGAATCAAACTATAAACATTCAAGTTAATTAAGTAATCTCTTCACATACATGAAGTCGCATGGGAAGTAACATTTGTCCTATACTCGGGTACAAAAACCCTGCCACAGCCCATTTGTTGTGCACATCTACGGGAGGTGCTGGACAACCTGATCTTTCACATAGATGCAGACAGTCCGGGAGTTCACCTTATCTACACCCGCAAATCAAAGCATATACACATAGAACACCTCTCATCCTCTTAAATAAATGGTTAAATAAAAACTACCTCTTGCTGGATAATTGTGGATGAGAAAAGAATGATCAGTGGGAAATACAAATAATATAAATAACCATCCATCTGTGATGAAGGTGTGTGGTTACTTTTGGTTACTTATTCATGTTACCAACTAACCTTCATACGTGGTGCTAGCTTCATCTACTTGGACTTGGTTCTAGCACACTTATACTTCAGGAGAGGCCCCAGTTAGTCAGCAACAGCCCTTTGTGCTGATCCAATGATGTTGCCACATCAACACCTTTTACAGCCCTCCTTGTCTGTAAGAAAATAATGGAATACAACACCTAGAAAATAGTTATTTACATCAAACAGAATTATTTAACCTTGAACCTTGACAGGACTGTGGGAAAGGGAGTGTACATTGAAAAGCCTTAGGTTGAACAGCACCACTGTGCTTGGTGGATTTCTGTCTGTTGTTGTTCTGTCAATCCTGGCAGGTCTGTCAAGGCTCTTATGCCCCCCTCGGTTTTGGTCACATTGCCTCTCTTCAAGACCATCCGGCCGTTTTTCTCTAATCCGAGTGACATCCCTATGTCATTGCTGTAGATCCTGGTGGTGTGGATTAGTGAGTCAATTTCCTGCTCATTTCTGGCGCTCAGCTTGAGTCATCCATGTAGAGCAGGTGACTGATTATTACCACTGACTACCACTTGACTGTGGCCGTTGGCTTTGAGTAAGCTTCTAGGGTTGTCTTTCACACTCCCATCAAGTTCTAGATGAAGGCCCTGAGGTTCCTGTTGATCTCGTAGTTTCTTTTGAAATGAACAATGTCTCATAAACTACCCAGAGAAAAAGACATTCATCAAATGATGGAGATCTCTCTAAAGTCGTTGAAGGTATTCTTATAAACAATCAACAAAAGTCTTTCACTTCATCCTCTAAAATGTGTTTTTAATGTTCATGAATCAACAGGTTTTTGTATTAATTTCATTCTACTTCATTTGTATTTTCTATGCTATTTCATGTGAATCTTTTATTTATTCTGTCAAACACTTTGATCCACTGTGGTTGTTTCAACAAGCTTGACAAATAAAGCCTTCTGTCTTCTGTCTTCTAGCCACAGCTGAACTTTCCAGAGGAAACAAACAGGAAACAAAGTGTGTTTGTTTGACTCAAACCACACAGCAGCTTCAGCTGAGCTGCCAATCAGCAGCCACTGCCTTATCTGTAGGCTGCAGGGGCTGATGGGAGGTGTGAGAGGCTGCCACCAACCACCTGGTCCTGGTGCTGGGATCTCACAGCTCGTCCTTGTTTGGCCTCAGCTGCATCAGAGCCACTTCTCCCCAGGAGCCCCAGAGGATCCAGCACTGCTCACCATGCTTCTCCTCCGCACTGCAGTGCTCTGCTGTCTGGCTTCAGGTGAGTGTTTCCAGCCAATCCGAAGCCGGAAAACTCTCCCTCTCACCCATGCTGTCACACTCACCTTCACCTGTCTGCCTGTTCCTCTACAGTGCTGGTTGAGGTGGCAGCAAAGCTGACTCAGGACGACCTGACACTGACCAGGAGACGTGGCCAACAAGTCTCCTTCAGCTGTGAAGGAACTGAGCAGTGCGGTTACTATGTGTTCTGGTACCAGAAGAAAGAATCAGACACATTCAGAGCTATTCTTCATCACATAAAGAATGAATGTAGAATAGACTTCATGTACAGTCATTCTCAGATACATGATTTCTCACTTCGGAACACGCAGGCAGGCTGCGAGTTGGAGCTCCAGAAAGTTCAAGATCTACATTCAGCCTCCTACTACTGTGCCTGTTATCTCTCCCACAGTGAGAAATGAGGTGTGCAGCCTGAACAAAAACCAGCAGATGAACAGATGTCAGACAGTGAGTATGAGGGAGGAGAGCAGTAAACCACAGCCCAGACCCACTGTCACATTCCTGCAGGATCTCAAAGGGCAGTCCGGCTCACCTGGGCTTGAGACACAAACAGGAGTTGGGAGCCGAAATGGATGGTGTGGAGCGTGCAACAGCTGGTAATCAGTGCTGCAGGCTGGAGCTGCCGCTGCAGAAGTGCCCTAGGTGTGTCTGAAAGAAAAAGCAAAAAACAAGGCCAAGAACTCCCTCTGTGGGCCGCAGACTGAATCATATCAGGCAATTTCTACTTTCTGCTTCATGAGCTCCGTCCAGCTGGGGAAGGCTAGCTTGATGTTAATCCTCTTTAATGAATGATCCAGTCTCACTCCCTTTCTGCTATCTTGGTGATGGTGATACATGGTACAAGCTGTACCATGCATGCCAAGCTGCGGGAATGCAGAGTTTTGAAGTTACTGTGGTAATAAGCCTCTCTTGCTGATCTCCTCCAGCGTCTCAAACACTCGCTAGGCTTGCTAGGGAGGGACGGAGAATCCCCCCGATCCAGCCTGCTTTTAACCTGTCCTACAGACAGTATCAGTCCAGCTGATGGTTCAGGTCAAACCAAGTTGTTTTTGGAGTCTCTCTGGGTTGATTCCCTGGAGGTTCTGGGTGTAGGGGGCTCAGTTCCTGGATTCTTCCTGTTTACCAGGGGCTGTTCCACAAAGTCCTGCGTCAGCTGTCTGTATTCCCTGTCATCCTCCACCTTGATTAGTCCACAATGGCAGAGTCCTCAGAGGAATTGTGCAGATGGCAGGTATCTGCAAGTTAGAGGGTCCACAGGAACTACTACTTAGTTCCTAGAAACCTGCAGCTGTAATCTTTACACAGATCAGTACAGGGCAGTGTTCCATAAACATGGAAATAGCTGCGTGAGCTAAACTGTTAGCATCCTCAGACAAAGTCATCATGGAGTTGAAACCTGATGTGGACTCGATGACACATCCAGCAGCAAACGCAGGTTTTTGTAACACTCTCTCTCACTGTGGGATCAAATAGTGTGCGCATCTTTGGCTCTGGAACCAAGCTGTACGTAACAGGTAAGAATAAAAGTCTCCTTCTGTTTCATGAGGTTGTTGCTTTTCCTGAGTTTGTGCTGCTTCAGGATTTACACAACAGTTTTTTTCCAGTTTGGAGAGAATTGTTGCAACCATGAAGCTGCTGCTCATAGCTCCTGACAAGCTGTTTCAGTCTCCGTAAACAACATATGAGAACAAATGTTAGAAATAGTCAGCGTCAGATCAGGACCACACACCCGCAAACATCATGTCGTATTTGCCAGTGAAGGGATTTAGAGGAGAGACTTAAAACATGTTGTTTATCTCATTTGTGGAGAGTTTGGAATGAACCTCCGGCCAGTTTAGTTTTATTTGATTAAAGATTTGTGTTTTACTGGAACATATATTTTTGTATGAACGAGGCCTGAACACAGGCTGACAGTGATGTTACCTCTGATATCAGAGATGAAAATTCATTGATATATTTCTATAGATTATAGAGGAAAACAGAACGCAAACACCCTTCCAATATGAGGCTGATACCATGCTCCATGTCATTTCATCTGTATAAGAGTAAATCTATGTAAATATGTTCTGACAGATCCTGCAGTTATTTTCATTGGACGAGATGTTATTGTCTCGTCCAATGTTAAATCATCAGTGAGTCTTCTACTTTTCTACATCAGGGTTTATTAATCTCAGTCTGTGTTCATCACAACATGTTTTCTTCATGTAGAAAAGCTGCAACTTCCCAAAATAATCTGAAATAATTCAAGATTTAATTTGATCAGCGTTCATGTAGTTCATGCAGCTGTAACTCTATGTAAAGTCTACTCCTGGGACATCCCATAATTTTATTATTGTCTCATCTATGTGATGCTGAATTAAAACAAATGTAAAACTCTACATTGAATATAAATGTCAATGTTAAATATGATTCCAAATACTAAATAAAAATCTGAATATATAAAGATGACACAATGTTAAATCAAAATGACATTGATGTAAATCTTTGATCTAATTCGATACAGATACAGAAATCTAAACTACAATATTTGATTCAAATCAAAGAATTAAATGTAACTTGTGTTGTGTTAAAAATATAAATGTATAAATGTAAATCTGAATGTTAAATGTTGTGTGTACAGCAAAATATAATGATAAATATGGAAATAGAATAGAAAAGAAAAATTGTTGCTACTAGCATACAGCTACACTCCAAGGTGGAGTTTCCCCACAACAGTGCATACGCATGCATACACATTTTTATTTTAAAATGTTATGCATTTCTGATTATGTATTTGAATTATGCATTGTTATATCATTTCATTACACACCTGTTGGCGTTAAATTACCTAAAAATGAGCTAAAAGTGAGGAAAGTAAATTTGTGAGTGAATCTTTACGTTCCACCACATGGTGAAAGTGTGGTGAAAGCAGCTCATGACAGAAAAAGTGTTAACAGTGTTGCTAGCATGGAGCTGTCACCTCCAGCTGAGATGTTTTGGCTTTGTTTACATTGGTGGGGCTGATGGAAACACAGCTCGAGTCCAGCTGGTCTCCAGCATCAACGTGCTGCAGTGCTCTGAGCTGCTGCTGACTGTGTCCGTGTGTGTCTGTGTGTGTCCGTGCCGCTTGTCGCTGCTGTCAAACCTCAGAGGAGCCGGTAGCCCAGCCTGTGGTGAGCGTGTACCCAGCACCACCCAGAACCCTACTGAAGGGGAGGAGCTCCCTGCTGTGCCTGGCCCGCCACATGTTCCCTCCTGAGGTGACCTTCTCCTGGAGCAGACGAGGGGAGGACGGAACTCTGAGGAAGGTGACCTCTAGAGACGCAGAGCAGCTGGAGCTCCGAGAGTCTGGACACAGCGTCTCCATCTTACTGCTCCATCGGCCACAACACAGCAAGTACAGCTACAGCTGCAAAGTCAGCCACCAGGGGGGCTCAGTGGTGGTCGAGACATACCCAGGTAACCAAGGCTGCTGAGCCCCTCCAGCAGGGCTTCAGCTTCAGGGATGTGAGCAACACCCGACTCCAAACGTCTGCTTCCTCTTGTGTTTCAGACCTTCCAGCAGTCTGTCCTCCAGGGAAAAAGCCCAAAGAGATCCAAACCCCGCAGCCAGCCCATCGTAAGCTGTCCATCATGTGTTGTCGGAGCTGGAGCTCAGCTTTGCGCTGTATCAGGTTGTGCATCAAGGAACAGTTGTAGGACTTGTTCCTGAGTTGAAGATAGAACTAATACTCCGCTCTAAGTCCACAAACGCATGACAAAGACACGTCTTAGGGGCCACTGCGATGATTTCAGCTTTCTTCTCGCAAATGTACAGACTGCACCAGTCACTGTCAGCAGCAACACAATACAGTGACTCCTAAAAAAATATGACGTGACGTCAGCTCCTGGGCTTCGTCCTCTCCTCTGTTCATCACATCCTTCAACCTCCTGCTGTCTTTAGGGCTTTATACGGGTCACCAGGTTAACAGCAGAGAAAACCCCTGAGACGCTTCTTCAACCTGAAATGTTATGACTTTTCCTAGAGTAACCAAAAGATTAGAAAAAGGTTTTATCACCTCTGTTTGTATTTCCATAGAAGCTGTACACAACTTGGTGTGTGTCTTTGGGTCGTTTTTGACCGTGAAGTTACAATCACAGTCAGAGTCAGTTTCAGACTCCAAAGGACACAGATAAAGATAACAGATAAAGAAAGTCAAGTCATGTTGTATCACGTTTTATAACATAACATCATGTTAGTAACCTAAAGTCATGTTTTGTCTAATAAACATTTCATCTCTTAAATTCAGATTAAGTCAAATTTTCTCTCCTCAAGTCATATGAAGTCACAAGGTTTCTGAGGCTGTTCCTTGACGCTGAATATCTTTGTAATTTCAAGCTGAATAGAATTGCTTTATTTTAGATCTTCAGTGAGGGCAGGTCATCTGTGACCCAGAGGACAAGAGGTGTGAGCATAAAATCAAACTGTAGCGCCTCCCGTCTTCAAGTCGAACTGTTTGTCCACAATGTAAAAAGTCCAACTTGTGCTGATTCATGTGACACAGAGTGAAGCAGGTCTGACCTGTGTGTGTGTGTGTGTGTGTGTGTGTGTGCGTGTTTGTGCGTGTGTGTGTCAGTGTCAGAGTCCTTCCAGGCGGAGTGCAGGGTGAAACTGCTCCTGCTGCTCTACACAGTGCTGATAGTGAGGAGTCTGGTTTTCTGCTGTGGACTCTTTCTTCTGATGAGCCTCAGAAACAAGGGGCTGCCCACCATCTGCACACAGGCCCGCCGACTGTACCCCATCACGTCTCCTGCTACTGCTGCTTCCTCTCCGACATCACTGTGATCAGTTCTCACCAATGTCCTGTTGGTTTTTAGTGTTTGTTTGGAGAATGAAGAGTGCTCAGGTTAGAGACACACATCCTAACAACATAACGATCTAAACACGTGTGTATTAGCAGCTACTAAAAATACATCCTGTTATTTTCAGCACCTAGTTCTGCTTTTTTTGTCCTCTATGATAATAAAGGTTCAGCTGAATCATGAGCAGCCTCTGTCATGTTTTATTATTTTGGTATTGTTCCTGTTCTTGTCTGACATGCTTCAGTTCAACATTGTCAATAAAGTGAAAAATGACCATGTCTGTGTCTCTCATAGATTATCACACAGCAGGACGTCACTAATACCAGGCTCCAAAGCCAGAGAAACAAACACACTCTTCTCTACAAGTGACCGTGAATGAGTGGGTCAACCTCTACGCTGATGACACTGATATTTACACACACCAGTGAACAGCAGAGGACAGCGGTTACTTTAAGGTCTGTCAGGGTACAAACTTTAAAGGAAATTTAACTAACTCACACAATGAGGAATGTATAATTTGCAATTAAAGCAAATTCATTAAAAAGTAAGCAAACACTATTTTTAAACACTATTGGGCAAAAAGGTAAAATGTCTCCAACTTTGCAATATAAGAGATTTTTTTAAACAAATATGACAATTATTTTCATTATCTTCCATTATTACTCTGTCGTTATTATTATTGACAGTTATATATTTAAGTGAAACAATGTCTCATCTGTTCATGTTAATAGAAAATTATTAACAGTAAATAAAACAGTAATATATATGTCACACAGCTCGTCTACTGCAGGAGAGGAAGAGTCGATTCACCACCAACAGCCCTGATAACCGCTGAGAACACACACTCACACAAGCACCCACCCACACACACACACATACACACATACACAGCACACAACCAGATTCTTGTCAGTCTTTGGAAAAGGACTGACATGAATCTAACAATACAACGATACAATATCAAACTGATATTATTATTATGCAATGTTTTCTATAAACTTTAAGTGCTAAAATCAGTATTTGGCATACAATCAAATTACAATCTCAGTGACCAATTTTGAATGAAGCAAATATCTAATGTGTGAACAGCTGTTGAATGTAAATTCTCCTTTTTAATTTCTCCCTGAAACCACAAAAATTATATGACAGTAAAGTCCGGGCATCACGGTCTTCAAATTAATGTGAGAGGAAATTAAACAACCATCCCTTTACGAAACATGTCCGAGAATATTTAGTTCGTTAGTACGTTAGTTCTCAGAGATCAACACAACAGACCACCAACAGCTCAGACAGAAGCACAAACCACAGACACAAACGTCTTGCTCTTGTTCTCTCGCACTCTCACATCTCCTGGCCCCTTATCGCTGAAGCTGTGTGTCAAAGTGCATAAAATGTTTATGTTTTCAATTTAAACATAAAAAGTACATATTTATGGCTAAATGTATTCTCAATCATTAAAACTATGATCTACTAAAACCCAATATGAAACTGTTTCATCTAAGATCACACAAGATAATAATGCCCTTGTGTATCAAAAATACTCCACATGTCACAATTCATGTTTCGTCAAGGCACTTTTTATTCTATATTGTAAAAAGAAAGGATTGAAAACATGGTTTTGCCAAATAGATTCGATTTCATACATTATTTGTGTATGTTTTAAGTGACAGCATTCCTCTGCTCAGTCACCTCTACTTTTTCTTCTGTTTGTTTACATGTATGAATATCGGTGTCATCGGCGTAGCGTTTGACCCACCCATGCACATTGACACATATACATGATAGATGTGTCTGTGTTTCTTTCCTGGGGCGTCAAGCTGATTTCTGAAGTCAAAATTCAAAACAATAATGGCAGAATTAATTTGACCGAAACACAGACGTGGTTCTTTTACACATTATGGAAACTACTACTCTACTAGTCCTCTGAGGTTTCTTTAAAGAGAGGAATATATTACTGTTTTATTTACTGTTAATAATTTTCTATTACTATGAACAGATGAGACATTATTTCACTTAAATATATAATAATATGATAAGAATAATGACAGGGAGTAATAATGAAAGATAATGAAAATAATAATCATATTTGTTTAAAAAAATCTCCTACATTGCAAAATTCCTTTAAAGTTTGCACCCTGACAGACCTTAAAGTAACCGCTGTCCTCTGCTGTTCACTTGTGTGTGTAAATATCAGTGTCATCAGCGTAGAGGTTGACCCACTCATTCACAGTCACTTGTAGAGAAGAGTGTGTTTGTTTCTCTGGCTTTTGGAGCCTGGTATTAGTGACGTCCTGCTGTGTGATAATCTATGAGAGACACAGACATGGTCATTTTTCACTTTATTGACAAAGTTAAACTGAAAGATTTCAGACAGAATGAGGAAAAATACCAAAACAATAAAACATGATGGAGGCTGCTCATGATTCAACTTATATTATCATAGAAGACTCAAATAAAAGCAAAACTAGGAGCTGAAAATAACACAGGATGTATTTTTAGTAGCTGCTAATACACACGTGTTTAGATCTTTATGTTGTTGGAGGAGGAGTGTCTCTAACCTGAGCACTCTTCATTCTCCAAACAAACACTAAAAACCAACAGGACATTGGTGAGAACTGATCACAGTGATGTCCGAGAAGAAGCAGCAGTAGCAGGAGACGTGATGGGGGACAGTCGGCGGGCCTGTGTGCAGTTGGTGGACAGCCCCTTGTTTCTGAGATTCATCAGCAGAGAGAGTCCACAGCAGTACACCAGACTCTTCACTATCAGCAGTGTGTAGAGCAGCAGGAGCAGCTTCACCCTGGACTCCGCCTGGAAGGACTCTGACACTGACACTGACACACATGCACACACACACGTCACACTTATCACATGAGCACAACTAACAGTTTTAATAAAGCTCACAGTTCACTGTTGTTAAGGGACCTCTTCATGGCATGTTAGACCAACTCACCACACACACCAACAGGCCTTGGAGGGGAGGTTACAGGAGAGGGAGAATAGGATGATCCCTCTGACTGCCCCCTCCAAAAAGACTATTTTCAGCCCTTTTACAATCCTGTTTTTAGCTGCAAGGTATTGCGCTCGATGCCTGCAAACAACTGTGTTTTTATAGTGATACGTGCCCTCCTCTTGTGGGCATGGAGCTGAAGCCCTGCTGTTACGGGCTCAGCAGCCTTGGTTACCTGGGTGTGTCTCGACCACCACTGAGCCCCCCTGGTGGCTGACAGTGCAGCTGTAGCTGTAGCTGCTGTGTTGTGGCCGATGGAGCAGTAAGATGGAGACGCCATGTCCAGACTCTCGGAGCTCCAGCTGCTCTGCGTCCTCAGAGGTCACCTTCCTCAGAGTTCCGTCCTCCCCTCGTCTGCTCCAGGAGAAGGTCACCTCAGGAGGGAACATGTGGCGGGCCAGGCACAGCAGGGAGCTCCTCCCCTTCAGTAGGGTTCTGGGTGGTGCTGGGTACACGCTCACCACGGGCTGGGCTACGAGCTCTTCTGAGGTTTGACAGCAGCGACAAGCAGCACGGACACACACAGACACAGTCAGCAGCAGCTCAGAGCACTGCAGCACGTTGATGCTGGAGACCAGCATTAATCCACCATCTCAGCTGCAGGTCCATGGTAGAAACTGAAACATCGTTTCCACCACACTTGTGGTGGAATGTAAAAATTCAAAAAATATTAGTTTACTTTCCTCACTTGTAGCTCATTTTGAGGTAATTTCATTTGAGGTGGTGTCACGTCAACTTGTGTATAATGAAATTATATAATGCTACGTAATTATATTTAAATGTATAATCAGAAATATTTTTAACAAATATATTTAACAAAGTAAAATCTAAATGTTGGATATAATCCATATGTTTAATGTGTGTGTGGACTGTTCTGGGGTGTAGCTGTACATTAGCAACAACAACTTTTCTTTTCTATTCTATTTCTATATTATCTTTATATTTTGCCCTACACACAACCTTTAACATTCATATTTATATTTTAACCATTTTGAGTTACATTTAATTCTTAGATTTGGATCAAATATCTTAGCTTAGATTCAACATTCCTGTTTCATTGAGAAATTAGATTCATGTTCAATATTAAATCTGTATTTAAGAGATTTAGATCAATATTGAATATTTTAATTGATATTTAACATTGTATGTCATATTAAATATTTAGATTTAACATTTAGAATTTAACATTTGCATTTATATTCAACGTGCAGATTTACGTTTGTTTTTATTTAAACAAAAATCACTTTTTCACAATTACACATAACTAGTTAGCATGAATTTCCATGCCAAATGATTGTAAAACTAATTGAATGTGATAAATAAAAAAATGTTTTGTAAGCAGATTTTTACATTCAGCAGCACGTAGATACGGAGCACGGAGATAAACATGTTTAAAGTCTCTCTTCTAAATCCCTTCACTGGTAAATACGACATGATGTTTGAGGGTGCGTGGTCTTGATTTGGCGCTGACTTTTTCTAACATTTGTTCTCGTATTTTGTATGTGCTGGCAGATAAAGACATCAGTGGTGCAGAGACTGAAACAGCTTGTCAGGAGCTTTGAGCAACAACTGCATGGTTGCAACAATTCTCTCCAAACTGGGAAAAACTGTTGTATAAATCCTAAACGAGCACAAACTCAGGAAGAGCAACTGCTTCATGAAACAGGAGGAGATGCTGATTCTTACCTGTTACGTACAGTTTGGTTCCTGAGCCAAAGATTTCCCCATCATCTTCCCCCACACAGTGACAGAGACTGATGCAAAAACTGCTGCTGCTGAACGTGATTTTACCTCCTTGCTCTTCTCTCCGCTTTTATTCCAAAGCTGGGAACAGACAATGATCGTCTGCTGTGAGAAGAACTGTCGTAGAGATCAAACATGAAGACCCATCCATCATTATCTTGCTGCCTTCAAGCTGCAGTCAGTTACTTTCAGACTGAGCCAGAAACTCTGAACGAGTTCACCTTCCCGGCCCCTTCCCCTTCCTCACCCCCCTCACAGCCCCACCACAGTGGAGCCTGTGGAGCAGGTGGAGGTTGGTAACCAGCAGAGGAAGACAGATAAGCAACATGGAGCATTCAGTGGTGAGAGGATGACTTCCACCAGGATTCACATCAGTCCAACTAATGGTGCTTTCACAACAAGACAGTTCAGGGGTCTCAGTCTCAGTTCGGAGGAAGGGGACCCAAATGGAGTACACAGACATTGCTCACTGTGGGAGGGGGTTTGTTGCATGAAACAAGTAGAGGCATGGTGAGTAGGGTCAGGTGGGAAGGGGGGGTACACCAAGGGGTGCAGACGGGCAGACGGGGGAAGCTAACTGAGGAGGCAGACAGGATAAAGTCCTTTTAGGGTGATCATGCCACTCAGCAGCCAGGAAAAAGAGGAAGAGGAACCAGATCTTTATCCAAATTAATGGGGACATGGTCAGACCCCCACCTTTAACGTGACAACAGGGCAGAAAAGACAGTGACAGAGGAGTGAGCTCAGTTGGCTTGATGAGCGTGTAGCTTGATGGGGGGGTGGCTTAATGAGGGGTGTGGCTTGATGAGGAGTGTGGTTTGATGAGGTGGCATGGCTTGACAGGGGTGTGGCTTGGTGAGGGGCTGTGGCTTGATGATGGGTAGGGTTTGATGGGGTGTGGCTTGATGAGCGTGTAGCTTGATGGGGGTGTGGCTTGATGATGGGGTGTGACTTGGTGAGGGGTGTAGCTTGATGGGGGGGGTTGTGACCGGGCAGGCAGAGCAGACGTGTAGGCAGTGGAAAGGCACCGGGGACAGGGACACATTGCTGTGATAGCTCCACTTTCATGCTGCACCTTTGAAAGTGGACCAAAGCACCTGGACAACTTCAGCCGTCACAGAAGCTGCCGGCTGGGGGAACAGTTGAAACTACTTGAAACGTGACCAAGACAGAAGAAAAATGCGGCTCATCATAGATAGAAGCAGGAAATCCAAAGTGTCGAGAAGGGAAAATGGTTAGGATTGATTTCATCATAGGAAAACAGTCAAACTGGGGTGGGAGATTCAAAACACCAGCCAACTTGTTCACCACAGAGAACAGACACTGGTGTTACACTGAACACCAATTCTTTCTGTAATAGTTCTTGAGCTGGACTGACTGAAGGTCCAGTGGCTTGTACGCAGGTGTGATTGACACTGCTAATATACTTCTCCTGACTCCAATTGGCTATTGTCTGCTGAACCTTTTCTGTTGGTTTTTAGAAACAAATGCATAATTTCCCATTTGTAAAACTGAAAATGTAAAACTGTGATACCTGATGGTTATATTTTGAGACATCCTTTCGGAATTCCACATTGATCCACTAACAAAGCCTTTGATTGACATTTGACATTTGATTGACACCTCCCTCACACTCACTGTTCGACATCTGTTCATCTGCTGGTTTTTGTTCAGGCTGCACACATTATTTCTCACCGTGGCTGCTGACACAGGAGCAGTAGTAGAACGCTGAATGAAGAGTTTGAACTTTCTGGATCTGCAACTCACAGCCTCTCTGTGTATTCACAACTGAGAAATCATCTATTTGGGGATGATCGAACTGGTTGTCAACACTACATTCATGTTCATCGATGATAAGAATTGGTCTGAGTTTTCCTTCTTTCTTCTGGTACCACCACACATATGCACTGCGACACAGCCGAGTTCCACCACAGCTGAAGGAGACTTGTTGGCCACGTCTCCTGGTCAGTGTCAGGTCGTCCTGAGTCAGCTTTGCTGCCACCTCAACCAGCACTGTAGAGGAACAGGCAGACAGGTGAAGGTCAGCGTGACAGCATGGGTGAGAGGGAGAGTTTTCCGACTTTGGATTGGCTGGAAACACTCACCTGAAGCCAGACAGCAGAGCACTGCAGTGCGGAGGAGAAGCATGGTGAGCAGTGCTGGATCCTCTGGGGCTCCTGGGGAGAAGTGGCTCTGATGCAGCTGAGGCCAAACAAGGACGAGCTGTGAGATCCCAGCACCAGGACCAGGTGGTTGGTGGCAGCCCCTCACACCTCCCATCAGCCCCTGCGGCCCACAGATAAGGCTGTGGCTGCTGATTGGCAGCTCAGCTGAAGCTGCTGTGTGGTTTGAGTCAAACAAACACACTTTGTTTCCTGTTTGTTTCCTCTGGAAAGTTCAGCTGTGGCTAGAAAACGCACCCGACAGCACCGTGAAATTGATGCTGCTGCATGAAGACTCTTCATGCAGCAGAGAAACAAACAGGAAACAAAGTGTCAAAATATTTGATGTCAAACCAGCATTTAAATCAGCCAATCCAACTATATCTATTAAGTTCTTTGAAACAACAACGGTGGACAGAATAAATTTAAAGGCTCACATGAAATAGCATATAAAAGACAAATACAATGAAGTAGAAGAAAAATAATACAATAACCTGTTGATTCATGGAGATTAAAAACACATTTTAGCAGATGAAGTGAAAGACATTCTGTATATATTTTCAAGAATACCTTTAACTACTTTAGAGGGATCTACGTCAATTGATACATGTCTTTTTGTCTGTGTAGTTAATGAGACATCAACTTAAACTTAATTTCAAAAGAAACTCCAAGATTCTTCTGAAACACAATAAAAATTGTTAGTTGATTAGTATAATTGATGGTATCGTGAGGAAGGGGAAGTGAATGATCTTGCCAGACAGATACAACCTGTCCTCCTGTGATGTCACCACTGGATGCAGTCATGGCATGGAGTCATGGCGTGCTTCTTTCCTGCAGGTGGAACACCTGAAGACACGGGTGAAGTCCCGTATGTCTCCTGTGTGGACAGCAGCAGCCGTCTGTCAGTCAGTGTGTAATAACTGCTCCCTGATGCTGTTTAAGCTGCATTACACATCCTATCCCTGGACGGATTCATCTTTCTTTATCCACATGTTGTAGTCCGGACTCTGTGTTTCTGCTTATAGTCTCGCTGCAGGTGTACTTATTGGCCATTGTTTCTTCTACTGCCTCTGCTGCTGCAACAACAGATTTCCATTTGTGGAACTGATACAGGCTTATCTTTAAGAAATACAACCACATGAGTATGAATACCGAGCAGTTGGTGCCAGGAATGAGTCGTCACATCAACCCTCCTGTTGTATTTGGGTCCAAAATGTCATAAGACATAAGAGAGTTGTCGGGTTGCAGTTGCTGTAACTAGAGCCTTCACTGCTTGGTAGAGCCTGGAAGAGTCTTTAGGAAACTGCGTTCAAAAACACTGTCTGCATTTCTGATGCTGTCTCTCTCCTCCAAGTCCTAACTTTTGGTCTAACGTGATTTTACCACCTGAGCCATGTATGAAGCTATGTTATACTACTGCAATACTGCTATACTACTCTGATCCTTTATGGGCCCTCTCTGTCAAATATTTCGACAAACGCTAAGGTGCAATGTCTCAGCTACTGCTCACAAGCACTGCCTGTTTTTTGTTTTACAATCCTATCGTGTTCCAGCATTAAGTTGGGACAAGATCTGCTTTTCGGCCTCTTAAATTCACGTCATCCTTCCATGGCATCTCCTTATGAGAAGTGTTGCATTGTGTGGTGCCAGTTCCTCTGCTCACCATTTAACCACTATTGGTAAAGTTCTTTTCTGTGTGACCTGCTGGTGTAAAAATTCTTGACAGGCATAGCAAGAAGCAGCAGCATCAACTAACGGCGAGTATTCCAGCCACTGGTGATCAAAACTCGTTAACTCTGGAATCCAAATGTTTGCCGTGGGTAACACCGGAGTTCAGGCCACCTCGGTCCCTCTGCTGGAACTTGGCTCAAATCCAGAGGACCGACAGGTTTCTCGCTGCCCGTGACTGCAGCTAGGGTGCTTGCTGAAGCTCTCCCTTCACTCTCACCTTTTGTTTTAATTTTTGCCTCTGACGCCTTGTCTGACATGGCTGCATTGCATGCCTAGGGAAATAAGAAGTTCCTCTGTCACCCTTTCCTGTGTCCTGACTGGCGCTACATTTTGGTTACTGCCTAAACCTAGAAAAAAACTGGCCTGAGCTTATTCCTTCACTAACAGAGAGGGCCTTGTTTCCCACGCAAATGTCACCGCAGAAGCGAAGAAAGATTTCCTGCCGAAGCAATCTATCTTTTGTTTGATCTATGCTGGCATTAGAGTCCCCTCCAATCATAATTTGGGAGTTTGGTTTGTTTAAGTCAGTTTCTTGTGTCAATAAATGATCTGTTTGGTTCACCTATCTGCTGCTGCCGGTCTTGTGACATCGCTACACCGAAGTCGAACCACAAGAGGGCAGTAAAAACACACAAAGGAAAGCCAGATTTAATCAATACCACATAGTCTTCAGACTGGAGTGCTTCTCCAGCAGCAGACCTGTGTGATGCCAGAATGTGCCACTCTCTTCAAATGCCTTAGATCTCCTACAGTTTCTCATTCCAGACAGGTTTTTCCTGATTTGCATCTGCGGAACAGCATTGTTGACACTGCTCCTCTGCGGGTGGAGGCTCTACATGAACGCTTGTGAGGTCGTCACCGTTTGCTACACCATGATTTCTGACAGAATGTTGCAAAGCGTCAGCCCGGGCTAAAGAGTGACATGCTCACAGTATGAGACCTAGTCCACAGATCTCAGATCACTTCAAAGCCCTTAAAGTATGTATTTTGCCACTTATTCTGTTTCTTTTTTCTTATTTCATCTCTCCTGACATAAAATTGTATTCATAGTTTGTATCAGAGAAACATATGTAAAGCTGGAAACCATTTGAAGGCTTATAGGCAGATCTCAATGATACATTATTTTGTACTTGACTCAAAATTGCAGGTCAGGACGCTACTGTCTTCATGCCTCAGGAGACTAACTGCTTGCAGGATGTTTTCAGACGTTTTGTTTTTTCCCTCCATTATTCATCTGAGTTCAGATTGCCTCTACTCGGTGAGACCACAAATCCCACCTGTGGAATCGCTCTCTGTAGGCACATTGGTCCTCTGGCCGCATCCCAAGCAGTGACCTCAAAACCTGCTGGGTATTAAACACAGAACCAAGCGGAGCTGCCAGCTTTTCGTGAGGAATAAATGAAGTGTTACCAAAAAGTGACCAGGGATTGTCACACATTTGCAATTTGATGTAAAATGCAGCTTGTTTTACTTCCTTGCTCACTAAATTCCTTCATCATCGTTGTCCTAACTTTGTGCATATAGGCTCTCTATCACACTTTCACAACTCACTGTATTGTGAGGATGTTTTTTTGAGTACCTTGACTGCAGGACACAACTTGATTTTTCAGGGATAAATAAAGTTAATGTTATCTTAATCTGCATCTGTTTCGCCCAATCCCAGTCCACCCCCTAAAGACTCAAGCCCTGAACCCTCCACGACTTCAGTGGTGTCAGATGTAAGTGTGAATATGAATGGAACAGCACTTGTCCGTCTCTCACGCTACCCTGACAATAACATATTACTGACACTGACTTTTGATTAAGAACATGATTTCCTGATCAGTCAGTCTTAATCCAAAATTCTTGTTTTCAGTGACAGACTGGTCATAGGCCAATCTAGGGCCTCTAAGTCAGTCAGTCTGTAATGGGTCAGTTTGGGATTTAGCCCAAATCTTTATCTTTATCTGTAACATCTACCCCTCATCAGTGTACAGTAAACAACCTGAAAGGACTTGAGATGACTCAGCCTCTTCCAAATCACACACATTTCAACATTGTTGAAATTATAAAGGAGATGTGTTTAGAAGGAGACCATGTGCATGTTTCTTCTCAATGCACCAGTGCTGTTAGGGGAGTTCCCAGAGCCAAGACAAGAGCGACATTAATGTTGGAGTTTGTGTTTGTGTTTCTGTGTGTGCAGCCCAGATGTATGCATATACCCGCCGCCTTCGTTTCATTATATAACATGTTATTCCCTAGCTGTCACTGTGCAGTCTGTGTAAATGTCCACAAACATATTTCCAAATCAGGCTGGGTTTATATGAGTTGATGAGGATGTGAAGAGAAACACCCTGGTGGACCATTAGACGATTGCTGTTGTGGTACAAAACAGATGGCAAGGAGAAGTCCAGATGTCTCCAGAAGCTACACTGAGGTCTGATACCAGTACATAGTGGGAAATATCAGATGCTTTCAATAAATTCTATAAAGAATATATAGAGAATGAGTGAAATATTTTGGAAATCCAATACTAACATTCCGCCATTTGACTGAATTAAGCAGTGAAGCGCTGCTCCATTTCCACTGTTGCATCAATGCTAGTAGAATCTCCATTCCCCTTCTGGAAAAGTGCTGACAAGACCCAAATGTAGTTTCACATTCTGAAACACTTTGTCAATTTCTCAAGTGACTCAGATTGTTTTACAGCCGACCCTGTTGGATGGTTAGTGTGGCTGAGGTTCACATGAGGTGAACGCAACCGCATGAAGCCAAAGGCGAGTTCGATCCAGGAACCGCAAAGCAGCACCATTAATGGCTCTGCAGGAGCCAGCGGCCTGGCTTCCAGTCCTGCTGCCTACATAGATTGCAAGTTACAGGAGGAGGAGTTCCTGCTAGACAAGCTCCTCACTACCCTGAAAGTGTCCACTCCATCTCCTGCAACTTTCTCTTAAGCGGCAACACGAGACCGCTATGATCTCAGCCTTATCGTGTTATGTTATGTTAGAGTTCAGCTGTTTGAGGTAACGCATTGGAAGCTGCCATATGTAATCATTACATCACATAAACACATCTCTCTTTGATGGAAAGCAAAACTATTAAAAAGATATGGGGTCTGTGCTGCATCTGGAGTTTATAATGTTGGAACATGGAGGTGCAACAAGGACATTTGCAAACATTACGTCATCAGCAAAATTCGATAATTTTTGGAAACTTGTTACTGGTAGATCTGGATTTCGTCTGAATATTTTTCATCTAATTATATATTCCATTCGAGCCACCCTTGACCCCAGTGGAGGCCACAGTATCAAGTATCACTATGTCATGAGGAATTCATCTGTGATAGCGAATTCTTTTGTCTATCAAAGCAAATGAAAATCCAGCTATGATTTCACCGGCTTCCTGCAGTACACTAGGAAGCACTGTGTCCCATTGGTTCCTATCAGGACAGGTTGTCCAGTCGGGTTGCCCCGGGCTCAGTCTCGACCGCACACTCCTGTTCCAGCACTGTAGAGTGGTTTTCCACCCTGTTACACAACCCGCCATCTCCCTGTGATTTAGATTCAGCAGAATCCGAGGCTTAATCAGAGCTGGACTGGGCTGGAATGGGCTCTGCTGCATCCAACGTAGCTGCTGCTTCTCCGCACTAACAAGACAGATGAGTGTGAGGGAGGAGCTGGCTCTGAGATTCCCCTCTAAATCGGAATAGACTTCCGAGGAAAGAACCCTGTGTTCGTTCAGGAGAAAGGCAGGAGCCAACCAATGCAGCCAGCTGAGGATTTAAGCACAAGCTGTGCTACTGCCATTAACAACAACAGGGGCAGAACAGTGAGTCCTCATCATCTTATATTCCACTTCACAAGTGTGACATAAATATCAACATCTGGTGATGTACGAGCTCCCCGAGTCCAATAAGTGAAAGTTCCATAGGACTGTTCATGTCATGCCATCATGTATGTTTGTGTGTTTTGGTTTATTCGTTCATTACATTTCATCTTCTGAATCATTCGCTCCTGCACCCGCTTACCCACTTAATACCCAATGGTACCCTGGGGTCTCCTTGAGCCCCATCACACGGGACACCCACAATGCACTCTCTCAAACACAGCTAGGGGCGCTTTAGAGTTCACCAAATGACTTAAGCACACGTCACTGGACTGCATATGATTTTGGAAGAAATCGGAGAGAGACCCAAAGAAAGTCCACACACAAAAGGTCCACAGTCTGTCTTGAAACAGCCAGCTGAACTTATCATTGGTGTTTGAATGAAACATGGTTTACAGCAAACTTGCAGGCATCTTTGAAAAATAACACCATTATCCTCCATATATGAGAGTTGCTATTATAACCATGAGCACCTGACGATTGCCACTAGAATATGAGTCACTATTTGATCAACTATGTAAGCAGGACGTACTGTAGAGACTAAATGGATAAAAGAAGGGGTTTTCACACATCACGCACAACAATGTCAGCGCTGCAGAACAGACAAGTCACAATCACACATTTGCCAGTGGAGGCTTCCCTGACTTGCATTACATGTGATGACGTGACGTGTGACTTGTTTTGTGTAGATCTGTGAACAGGTGTGTGTGGGTCTGTGCGCGTTTGTATAAATATGTGTGGCAGAATCTATATGAGTACGAATGCACTGCTGCGCACACTTACATGGAGGTGGGTGGGTCGGGTTCTCAGAATTTTCCCAAATTTTTGTTGTTCTTAATGCCCCTGTAAGGCACTTTGCGCTACTGCGTGTATGAAAAGTGCCATGTAAATAAAGATTGATTTGATGTGATGTGGTGGTGTTGATCACAAATCTGAAGAAAGCAGAAAATATAAGTTGTGTCCTGCCCGGTGAAGGATGAAACCAAGTGATCTGTACCATATTGCCTCACCGTCAGACAGGCATCCTTACAAAACCAGTGTCATGCTCCATGACTCTTTAAAGGGATCGGCAGCATTTCATCTCGCATTGCAGATGGTCTTGGTGTGAGTAAATCCAACTCTTCAGAGTACTGGAGTCACACGACAACGCAGGCATTGGTGATTGATTTAAGCTGCAACAGAAACAACTTGTTTATACCTGATTCAAGCCAGGTTCCAGTTCCCACATTCCAGTGTCTAAATTCAGTAGACAACTTGGCAGATGAAAGGCAGGAGACAAAGCTGTTTCTGAGCGTAGGGTCTGGTGTCAGAAAGTGAAGAGCAGATCTGGGCCAATCCAGTCCGAAACTTCTAAGACCAAGATATTGAAGAATCCTCTCAAAAATGCTTACCATACTTACTAAATATTCAAAACTACTGGTCTTGGAGATGTTCAATAGAACACTTGGAGATAATCAAGGCGTGCTGCTGTGGCGCTCTGAAGGAATTACATTTTAGAATACAGCAGAGTGGCTCTGACACCAGGACCTCACTGGACTGTTGGGATGGGTGGGTGGAGGACTGAGTCATCCCTGGGACACACGCACATATACAAACTCGCAGACAGATGCATAAGCACGCAGCATACAGGCCGGGCAGCCGCCTTTTGCCGTGTGCCAGCTCCGACTTTGTTGTCCTCCCTTTTGTCTTTTTCGCGCTCTCTCTTTCCAACACAGACACGCACGTACGATAAATCAAAACATGATTGTCGGTGACGCAACGCGAGTGGAATTAGATTGATGCTTCACACGTATGTTTTCACCAGTTCACACACACACACACACACTGAGCTTCCAGGAAAAGGAGAGCAGAGTGTTTGAATGGCCTCCAGCGAAATTCACATCATAAACACGAATGATGGGCTGTCCAACTGAGGCAGGCAGAGGACACACCCATTGAGACCAGTGCTTTAGTTCCTGTGTTACATCAGTATATTACATTTTCTTTCTTTCTTTCTTTCTTTTCTTTTTTAATTTTTGGTTTGACATCCATCCATCTTACCTACTTCACAAATTACAAGTAGACATTTTGAAATCATGTCTCAAGTTCGGTGAAAACAACTGGGACACTTTGTGACAACTTCTCGGTACCGCCTCATGTGGTTTTAATCAGCCGCAGTGGGGAGAGACCAATTTATTACATAACAAAGCCACTCGTTACCCCTGCTCTGTTCTTTGCTGTTGCGCTGCCACATCATGTATCATTGCTACCTACGTTGCCATCCATGTCTGACATCTGGTAACAGATGTTCCATACAATGCAGGTAATCCTTTAGGGGGCCATGAAAACTCCTGAAATATCCCTGGCACTCCCTCAAGACTCTTCTAAAAGTCAGGCATGGCCCTTTAAGGACCAATTGACCATTTAAGGGTAAACAGAACTTTCGCATCTTTGTAACTACCACTGCGGGAATTCATCCATCTCACTTCAATAATGAATGAATCGTCTTAAAGCCCTCCTGGAATTCAGTTCAAGGGTCTTTGGGGCTCTTGAACCTCGGAGACCTCGAAATTCATAGACCTTGGTCTTGAAAAGACACATGTACGTACTGTCCCCTTCCAGTCAAAGTTTGAGATCATATACAGAGATCACGGTCTCTCGAGTGTGTTTCTGTGGTGATGAAGGCGGCAACAACAACACACACACAAACAGATCCACAGGCCGAGAGACTCTTGAAATCCATCCGTTCATTGTCTCACTCTCTCGGATGGTTGAGTTCGATCAAACCGGCTGATAGAACATCTATGCCACTTAAGGTCAGGATCCACTTCTAGAGGCTTCTAGAGGCCAAGCTGCCCCTGGCTCCTGACCAGTGTACGTGTGATTTGCTTTAAAGTCATTTCGCCTTGTTGCTGGTGCTGGAAATGTGTAGTATTGCAAGAGTAGAATCCAAAACACAGACCGTTAAGAAGTGTTTTTGACCCAGCCTTGTTTGCTCACAAAAACCACCCTCGGTCTCTCTGGCTCTTTTTATCGCTCATTTTTATCTGTCACACACCCTTCAGAGATCTGACTTTCTTGGCTTCTTCCTGCAATTACTCTTGAGAACTCGGCAGACGCTGGAGCTTTTCTGACACAAACAAAACAGCAGCAGCGCTGTGCTGAGTTGAGCCGGACAGGAAGGAAATGAGCCCAGCGGAGGCTGGACAGTTGTAGCCCACAGTGCCAAGCAACTACTGTGGAACTCATTGTTCACATTAAATGCAATTGTTTACCAACTTTTTTTTCATTATTTAAAGACTTGAAAACTTAACTCTTTGTGCCCAGCACTGCAAAGGCTGCTGCGTCCCGGACATAACGGCCTTTGCTGGGGGTGGTCTCGCTGGGAGGTGTTTGGGTCTTTAGCATAGTGCATGAATCTCTTTTGATCAGATCAAATTCAGATTCAGCTTTGCCACCCTACCAGGAGTGCGAGTACATTGTGCAGTACAGTACAATATTCACATATTCAATAAAGATAAATTGCGTTTACATATACCTATGTTAGTTGTAGTTACGTTCAACAAATTAACAAATGAATGGTGATATTGTTGAAAATGTTAAAAGGTATAAGGAAGTGGAGAAATTACATTTTCAGTGTTGTTTTCATTTGCTCCTTGTGTGAGCGTAAACATTCATTGACCTGGACTACAATGACCCAATCACTACATAACTGTGGTTATGACATAACTGACTATGCTCTCATCAGTCAGGCCGTTAACATTCATTTCTGCATTTAGATTAACCGAGTGCCGCGTTTTATAGCCTCACTATACTGTATTTCTGTATACTAGATTACTCCTTCGGTCTTCTGGATCTAATTCAATCTAATTTCAGCATTGACTGCCTTTGATGGGAGGTTGGTGTCAGGCAGTGAGTGTCACGGCCTTCAGGGACATGACATGTGTCATGTAATTTGTCACTGCGGATCGGTGTGAGTGACGGGCCTCCTTTTGAGTCTGGCGAACACAGAAGTGTGTTAAGCATTGCTAGGTATCAGTGAGCAATGATAAAGACAAAAACAATCTTAAAGATATTTAAGAAATTCACGGTACGGAGAGAGCACTCGAACAGAATGTAACAGCTCGTTTCAGCCACTGGCTACCACTTGATTATGAGACAGTTATCTTCTCACCTCTAAGAGCTGCACTCATCCGTTAGAGTCCTTGGATTTTGAATGACATAATTAGCACACGCTGTCTCCGGTGATGTAATAGAAAGGGTGGTATCGAGTGATGAGTTGTTAGAACAATCAATTGTTTCTAAAAATGGATCTTTTGCATCACACTGCTCAGGACATGTCATTCTCTGCTAAACTTCAGCAACTGAGGTCTTGTCTGACCCTCACATAGGCCGTGTGGTGTGTGTGTGTATTTTATGTTTTGCAGTTCTACCACAACATAATAAGCAACATAATACGCACACCACAAGACGTGGAGGCACCATTGGCAAAGGAGAACCTGCTTATGTACAATCTGCAAAACTACTGCATGGGAGATGAACTGAACCCTTTTGCACTCTAGTCGTGCACTTTCTCTTCACATTACAACAACATCTATGTCTTCCAAACCCTCTGCACCAAAGAAAACAATGTCATACCGTTCCCTGGATATGAATGGCGGTGACAGGCAAAAAAATGCATGTGCAAAAAAAATATCTGACATCTTAAACATCAGACTGACAAGGGAAAACTGGGAAAAAAAAGATATGGAGAAATTGATATCTGACAATTGACTGAAGATTGGGGGGCTCAAAAAAAACAGGCAACTTTGCCTGTGCTGAGATTCCAGAAGTACAAGGGAACTTAAAGCAAGTTGATGCTCAAGTTTGTGAGCTCAGCTGGCTGAGGGCATTATTGACTGGTATGAACATAATCAAAGAATGTCAGGAACTTATGGTGTCCTAGGCAGAGGACAGCACAGGTGACCCACTCAGTGCAGCTGAAGGAAAGGTTTGGTGGCAGGCATTTTCTGTGGTTGATGACCGACGTACAGCCATGACTGATGAGCCATGACGAGACTTCTGAACCTGTCCTCATCCTCAGAAGCACTTACGGCACTGTGGGATGGGTCGAATATTTGATAGTGACCTATGATCATTTTAATCCCACGGTGAGGTAGGATTAAAAGTGGTGGATGAGGCCAGTTTGCAGGTGGAACCTGCAGTAGTACGCTCTTGACCAGTAGGAGTTCCCTTGAATGAATCTCGGTTGAGTGGTACTCAACTGTTACATAACACTGCTGCGGCCCTCGTGAGAAAGGACAGCACCCTTGTGGCCTTTGAGTGCTCCTTCGAGTGTTCTCCACCTTAGACTTGCCACATGGATGCTGACAGGTGGGGGCGCACCCAGCTGATAAAGAGAAAACTTTGTGACCCCTATGGCTTTCTGTGAATTTATTCGGATGCCAATAGCCAAGAACCCATTGTGGCTTGGGGAGACATTCAGCTGCCATTTCCATACTGATGCCAGCCATGCAGAGCTTGGAGATGTGCTGGCCCAGATACAAGGGGGCCAAGAGCAGGTAATCGCATATACAAGCAGGAGTCTGAAACTGAAGCCACATAGAGGCCAGAGCCTGCATCAAGACCAGGCTGACTAAAGAGTAAGTAATCCCACTCTTATTTAAAGAGGCAACATTTAGACGGACGGATGTTACAATATTACCTATTACCTCCATATTACACACTGGCATTTTTTGAGTGGGTGTGCATTGGAGAAAGTGTTGGAGCCAGCCCTGGCAGATCTCTGTGGTATTGCAAGAAAAGTCATTTCCATATTGGCGTATTACATCCATCTTTTATATACAGTCATATCATATACATGATGTTGTTTCAAAAGCAGGTTGTCAGACATTTTTATATTATTTGGCAAATTATTTGTTTTACAGTTTCCAACAGTCTCATCTCAGTCAGTCTTTGTGTCATGTGATACATGAAAAACAGCTTCCCCCGTCACTGTCAGAGCATCTGCTATCAATATCAACTCTCTCTCACACACACACACACACACACACACACACACACACACACACACACACACACACACACACACACACACACACACACACACACACACACAGGGCACCGTAACAGTGTCAAGACAAAAAAGGAGGCTGCATTTGAATGCTTCATCAGCTGCATAGTTTCTGTTGCTGTTGTAACTTGACATGATTCTTACTTTCTAAACTTAGGAGACTTTGTGGCCCGCGATGCACACTAGATTGTCATACTTCTGAGTTATTTTCTTATTGTTGCTACTGTTATTTTGGTGAAATTAATTTAAAACTGATGCAAAGGCAGTGTAACCCATCACAGGTCAAAGTTTTCAAAACCTACCATAACCTGCTTATGTACAGGTCTGAATGACAGATTTTATTCTATCATTCTATTCTATCAACATTTCACACACACACATTATCAACTAGTTGACTACTTTATAATGACAGTTATATTAAAATGTTTAATGTTAAACTATAAAACTAACTTGTTCATCACTGAAAGTGCACGCACTTTCTAGCATACGCTATCGTTCCCTCTCTCTAACACACACACACACACCCACACACACACTTCCACCCCACACATCACCTCCCACCAGCTGACAAACGTCAGTGCGCGCGCGCACACACACACACACACACACACACACTAATCTGCTCCCGTGTGTTTATCCTGCAGCTTTTATAGACCGGGACCAAAGACCGGGGCTCCACTCTGCTGTACTCTGTGTGAGTAACGGGCCTCTGATTTCACCTCCTCTCGACTTCACCTCTTTCATCTGAACCTCCCGGTGCGTGTGCCGTCTCTTTCACCCTGTGCAGCCTTCCCTGTGCAAACTGTCCAGCCATGCGCCTCCGGCTCATCCTCTGCGTAATGACCGCGCTGCTGTGCCCGTGTCTGGTGGCCGAGGCGCGGATAGCCAAGCGCTTCGCCATCGGCTGCCCGGAGAAGTGCGACAAGTCCCGGTGCCCCCCGATCCCCGCGGATTGCCTGGCCGGAGACGTGCTGGACCGCTGCGACTGCTGCCCCGTGTGCGCGTCTGGAGAGGGCGAGCCGTGCGGCGGCCGCGGGGACCGGGAGTGCGCCGAGGGGATGCAGTGCGTCGTGAGCGACGGCGTGGAGGTGTCCGCCACCGTCAGGCGCAGGGCCAAGGCCGGGGTGTGCTCCTGCTCCAGCTCCGAGCCGGTGTGCGGCAGCGACGGCGTCTCCTACCGCGACGTCTGCGAGCTGAAGCGCGTCAGTAACCAGGCGCAGAAGCTGCAGAAGCCGCCGGTCATCTTCATCCAGAGGGGCGCCTGCGGGACAGGTCAGAGCTCTCTCTCTCTCTCTCTCTCTGCATGTGTGCGTGTGGTGATCTCCTGCATTTCCTTCACTGTTAAGCAAGTAAAAACCAACTCCATTGACGCGTGAATTATTGCGTACGCGTAAAATTATTGATTTTCTGCTCATGCACATCAACACAATTTTTTAGTATTTTGAAGGTATACGTTTAAATGAACTTCATAGAATATCGGTGTGATTGAACAGGACGGGGCTGCTGCTGCAAAAAAGCAGCAAATGGTTGTAGGTCATGCAGGGGCTCCAAACAGTTGGCAATTGCGGCCAAAGATCCGCTGCGTTAAGGTGCCGTTCCGCCAGCAGCCGCTAGATGCCACTGCGCTAACCCCGTGTTTACATTGAAGTCAATGAGGGGAAAATAACTTGTCCACTGAAATCATACTCATCGAGAGACGCTTCTATCCTGCTGCTCCGGCTTTTACTGTCATTCCTGGCTGTGACAACCACAAGGCTGCCAGGCAAAGCCAGTAGATGCACCCTAGTGGGATGACACAGGTGAAGCCCTATGCGACTTACTGGTTGCTGAGCGGCTGGCGTGCATGTTAGGGAGCTGTCTCACATGTGTGTTCAGACAAGCTGAGGCCCAAACGTGAGAGTCACACCCATCTGTTCACCCCGCTCTCAGGGAGACAGCGAGTCTGCGAGTTTTCCAACATGTCGAGCCATCACTTTTCACGCTTCCTGAGGTTTTGTCCGTCTGATGTGTGTGGTTGCTAATCTGGTCAAATTTTGGACACTTCATTATAATCGAGATAACTGAGCATTTACCCTAACCCTGTAATTGGCAAATACTTAGACTGGAAACCTCTTTGTGACCTCACATGACGCTGGAGTTTTTTTCCACTGTGTGTGTGTGTGTGTGTGTGTGCGTGTTCGTGTGCGTGTGTGTGTGTGTGCGTGTGTGTGTGTGTGTGTGTGTGTGTGCGTGCGTGCATCTCCTCCCACCCTCCACTTCCCCCCCATCCCTTCTCCTCCTCCTTGTCTCTCTGGCATCTTTCCTGCTGATCGCTCAGATTTGCATTGGCGCCTCACTCTGCACCAAATTCTAAAAATGGGGTTGTTTTCCACTCCACCTCTAAACCTTACATCTCTCTCTCTCTCCCTCTCTCATGTGCACACACACACACACACACACACACACACACACGTTATCTTCTGCTATCTTTCCAAGGTTATATGTCTTGAAATTAAGCCAGGGTGTTCCGAGTCCCTGCCCTGTGCTACAGAAACAAACAGTGTTCACCTTTAAGTGTGTGTGAGAGAGAGGGGGCGTAATGAAAGCATATTAAACTGTGAACACACACGCACACATTCACACACACACTGAGGCTGCAGCTGTGAACACACCAGGCTGCACCAGTGCTGTTTCTCTCAGACTCCGGGTGGAGTTCGGCCCAGTCAACATCTCTCCCTTGCTTTCCTCTCCTGTACTTCCTTCTCTCATGCCACACGTTATCATCCCTTATTCTTCACTTACAGTCTGCTCTGTTTTTCCTACACTCTCTACCACCTTATGTTCGTTACGTCCTCTCATTCTGACACACTTTAATTTGTTTATCCGCTTCATTTTTCTTATACTTGATCCGCCCTTCCTTCCTCTACTTCTTTCCCCTCCTAATTCCCTCACATTTTGAACATCCTCTACTTTTGAGGGACAAACAGCGATCAATCGAAAAGTCTAAACTTCTAGAGCTGAGGAAAGTTATCTGGAAGATGTCAGTCACACACGCACACACACACACATGTCTTCTGTAGTGATTCATCTTTTGGATCTGAAGTGTTGATTGTGTAACTTCCTGATGTTGCAGATCTAGGTCAAACATCCACTTCACCCAGTTTTCAGGGGATCAGAGCTGTTTTCCTTTTATCATTTCATCATGTCCGTGTATTTTTCCCGGCTTCCTGCTCAGACCTGCAATTCTGTGTCGGACTGACGGGCTTGGATACTTTGTCAACAAAACACAGTTGCATGGTGACTCAACTGTTTCAGGGACAAGAGGAATTTTTCCCCCGTTCAGGCTCGTCCAGCCACTGATGTGATTTCACATCCAATGCGAAACATGATTTGATTTTTGGGGAACGAATCTGAAGCTGGAGCTCTTTTTTTTTTCCAGAAACCTGTTTGAAAAGCAGCTGTCGTGCAACTTTAAATAACCACACGAATTCCACTGTTGCAGTTTTACAGTTGGTCGGGTCATTAATCTGTAAAAGATGTTGTTTAAAACTCATCTAATGATTTCCTGAAAACAGCTGATGATCATTTATCAGTTATGAAGAAATAGTGCATTTATCAGGTTCTATTTTAGCTTCAAATTGTGTCCTGCTGTGGGTCTCTGTGCCGGGCACAGGTTTGACCTTTCCCGACCTCGCCCCCAGGTATGCGGGGCAGCCACTGACACCTGCAGCTTATTTGAGGTTTGCTGTGTTTCCTTGTGCGCCTGACTGCCTTCACTGACCTGACATCAAAGCTGTGGGAGTTGGCACAGCGCGACCGCCCTGCCGCACACACACACACACATAGATAAACACATCCACCTGAGACTGGAGTGAAGGCTCCGCAGCTGTGGAGGAAGTGGGCAAAAATCCTCCCGGATTAAGACCCAGGTTGTTCGATTTGCACCGGGCGCAGGGTTCATGCCGGGGTTTCACTATTTTACTGACTCCACACTTAATTTTCAATGACGCAACCAGTCCGAACGCCAAATGTCTACGGCGTGGTTAAACACCGTGTGAAGTCTAATGCGGCGTCCTACACGCGTTCTGCTTTAATGATGTTTTGTGAAGCTCGTTCTTGACACCTCGGGGCATACACAGTGGCAGTGTCTCTAACTGGTCCCGGCAGGCCTGAAAACCACCGACAAAACCAGCAGTCAGACAAACCGGGAAATTTCTGCATCCGGCAGATGTTGTGAAGCCAAATTGGACACGTAAGACATGACAGTGAAAGACAGAAAACATCCCAGTGTCCCACTCCAGCTGCCCCCCCCCCCAAGTCACTTCCTCTGCTTTACAAGCAGCTGCTTAGAAACTTACAGACCTACACACAACCACTCCACATCTGGCTGCACTTTAACACAATAGCAAAAACTGTGCGGTTTCATCACCTCCCCGTGCCCCCCAAAGATGGATGAAGGTAGAAAGAAAATGGACAAATCAAAGATCACTTTCATGAGACAGCAGATTGGTTGTTGTGGCATTTTAAATGGCAAACGGACCGATTCTTAACTAGCACTTTTGTGGTCTTCATGATCATACAAAAAACTTTGCAGACACAAGTCAAATTCACTGGCAGCAGAGGCTACCCTAAACTTTCCATCCGCTCAAGCAGCTTTACCGTCGACACGCCTTTGTACACCACTGATAGGAGTAGCGGCAGATTAGGATACTTCCACACATAGACTGCAGGGGCCTGGGGTCGAACCGCCGACCTGCCAATCCACAGATGACCGGGCTGTCGACGTGACCCGACAGCGCGGCACACAGCTCACTGACGGCGTGTCGTCTCCGCTTCCAGGTCAGCAGAACCCCGACAGCCTCCGCTACAAGTACAACTTCATCGCCGACGTGGTGGAGAAGATCGCCCCCGCCGTGGTCCACATCGAGTTGTACCGCAAGTGAGACGAGGCCTCACCCAGTCTGTCGAATCATCACCTGGCTGTTTCGGGGGCGCCTGTACAACACATGCTGCCGCACTGACACATTCCCCTCTTCCCCTCTTCTCCTGCTCAGGATGATCTTCTCCAAGCGGGAGGTGGCGGTGGCCAGCGGCTCGGGCTTCGTCGTGTCAGAGGACGGACTCATCGTCACCAACGCGCACGTGGTCGCCAACAAACACCGGGTGAAGGTGTGTGTGGAGCTCTGTCCCGTCTCCCAGCACGGCCTGCTGAGATTGTTTTCTCCGCATTGAGCAAATCCTGACTTAAATGGGAAGAAGTAATGGAAGAGGCAACAACTTTCTTCCCTGCAGGTGGAGCTGAAGAGCGGCGCCACCTACGATGCCAAGATCAAGGACGTGGATGAGAAGGCCGACATCGCTCTGATCAAGATCGATGCTCCGGTGAGCAGGAGAGAGAGAGAGAGAGAGAGAGAGAGGACTGGGTGGCTCTTATTCTTCTGTTCTGTCTGATCCCTTTCTTTCATCATCATACCATCGGTAATTGATATCACTGTTCCAAAGCAGTGTTGGTCCAGAAATGATCGTGATGTAGGAAAAAAAAGACATCTTGCTTCAGTTTCTCTCCTTTTCTATAGAAAACTCTTCTCACTCCTTTCCTTCTCTCCTTCTTCTTATTTTCCAAAACAAACTCAGGTGTTTGTTCCTTAATGGAAAATGTTGTTTTTCCCTCAGCATTCCCATGGCACCTCCTGCTGCTTTTAGTGGGATCTGTCCAGGGATCGGGGTGGGAGACAGATGAATGGGTTTTTTCTTTTGTGCCAGTTGTAGTTTTTTAACAGCATGTTGTTTTGGTCGGGTGGTGTCTGGACGGATGGGTCCAGTGCTGGACGTGAGTCTTTCCACGGAATTTGTTTAGTGGAAAAACATTTTTCATTCGAGCAGGTCAGTGTGCTTCACTGTTGTGAAGACAGAGACACTTAAAGGGCAATATTGTCTATGAACATGGGGAAAATTAACAGCAAAACTAAGTGTGGAAATCTTTCATCTCTCCTGGTATTTAAATCTGCCCTTAG
The DNA here is from genome assembly GCA_029224185.1 of Karalla daura. Classification (NCBI taxonomy): domain Eukaryota; kingdom Metazoa; phylum Chordata; class Actinopteri; order Chaetodontiformes; family Leiognathidae; genus Karalla; species Karalla daura. The sequence goes on along the minus strand of CM055207.1, from coordinate 18,037,132 downwards.
GATCACCCATATGCACCCAAATGTCAGCGAAATGAATCCCCAAGGCCTCCGAAAAGCATAAAAACAGCTTGTTTGTGACCAGAGATAAAGTGCATCTATAAATAATCCGAGTAAGAGAAAACATGGAGTAAATGAATTCAATTCAGGATAAAGTGATGAAGAACAGCTGTGCTTATGAAAGCCGGCAGGATGTGTTGTGCAACTGCGATCTGGAACTTATTTTCAGACACTAAAAGCAGCGGTTTGGAGAAACATGCTGATCTTTGAGAGTCTGAACATGTCCTCAGAGGTGAGCTAGGGCGAGCCCCCGGTCCGCCGGGTATGCACATGTGTATGTGGTAGGGGGCAGGCCCAGACCTGTCGATGCCATCTGTCCTACATCTGGCACCTGGATCCACAGCGGAGAGCAGGTCTGTGAGTGGGGTGGCGGTATCTCCACAGCGACGCATTCCTGAAACAGGAGCTGACGTTTGCGACGTTTCGCTAACGTTTCGCCCAGAACTGGACTCCTCGAGGTGCAAAGATGCTTAGTTTGAGTCTACGTTATGCAGTTTGCCAGATTCCTATTATTTTTGTTTGATTTTCATGATTTCGTAAAGAATCTTTTAGGCATATTGATGTTCTATTTTTTTGTGGGGAGGGGGCTTTGTTTCTTAATAGCAGAGCTGGTAGAGAAATGAGAGGCTGACACGCAGTATACGAGGCCCAGGCTGGGATGCAGTGTGATGGGCAGAATGAGAACGTCCCACACAGACACTTCAGGATGTGAGTTCATGATTGCCGCTCAGACCCAGACGATGGCGGTTTTGCCCGGCATGCTTCTTAGGCGGGGTGGAAGGGTGGGACTGGAGCTTCAGGGCATTCGGTTGCACTTAAATCCACAAACTCAGCTCAGCACTTCTGGCTGTGGTTTACATACACGCAAAACCCAAGGATTACAGCTGTCCCACACACACACACACACGCGCACGCACACAAATCCAGCGGTTGGCAGCAAGGTCGTATTCTCTTACGTGAGATTCGGGCAGTTGTTGCTCTGTTTGTTCGGATTAGTCTCATTAAGTGAACAAGAAAAACGTGGAAAACGGGACTAGACTAGAGAACAAATATGGTCATTTACAGCCACTAAACTGTTTTTGCAATCGAAACCACCCCGACGATCAAAGCCGGAGGAATCGGACGACTCTCAGTGAAAGCGGTGCGAGATTTATGAAGATGTCACGCCACAGAGCGAAGCGATTCACATCAGATGCAGCTGCGGCAGACGTGTGGCTGCACGTTGGCTTCTGCTTCGCCAACCATCACAGACTCTCAACAGGCGCTTTCGCTGGCTGAAGCCGTAACGGTCGAGTTTGTCGATGACGAAGAGATTTGGAGCGAGCGGCCCGGCAGACTTTAGCTCAGACCGTGGCTTGGACTGCCGTAGATGGTATCTGAGACCTCAGCTTGCACTGCAGCACGGGCTATAAATCATACTCCCTGCTCACACTGTAAGCGATTGTTGCTGAGACCGTAAACCCGGCGTGCGGGACAGATTTGCTCAGAGCACAGCGCAGACCGTGGCCCAGGCTGAAGCTGAGACCGGAGCACAGGCTGCGGCTCCGACTCCAAGACGCCTTTTGCTCAGACTTTGACTTAGACTGTGGGTCCAGACAATTATTACATGACTGCTGAACAGAGATGCTCACATTTAGATGAAAGTCATAATGATTGACGGATGGTGACGACAATATTGCTTTTTGTCTCCCCCATATGGCAAGAATTTGCTATTGCCAAATTGCACCGCACTGATGCGGGAGCGACGTCTGACCTCCAACTGACTAGTGTTCTTGTGTATGTAAATAAAAGGCGAGGCCTCTGTGTCGATATCAACGAAATATCAGATGAAGACATTGAGGCACTGGCCAGATTCATTTTCCTTAACCAACATGTATATATCATGTTTCATTGCCACGCTGTTGGCCCGTCTCCACTGAGCGTGTGCAGACGGGGGCACGCAGCTCACCCAGGGAAGCCCGGCGGCGGTGTTCCGCCCCCGCCCGGCATCAAGCGTTTTCCGTGACACGCGCCGCCGCTGTCAGCGGGCCCGATCGGCTCGGCCGGGATCGAACAGGCCGCGAGGTCGGCCGCAGCGCTGATGACAGGGTGGCCCCGGGGGCGGTCACTTGGGGGAAGCTCTGGGAGGCTTAAATGCTGCGCGGCGACCGGGCGGAAACTGCCGATTTGGAAGCTCTCGCACTTTGGAAAACGACGTTTTGCCATAGTTAGAGCGAACTGGAGCACTGTTTGACTGGCTGTGCGATTCTGAATGAGCGTTTGAGTCAAACGGCCTGCAGGATTGGGGGCAATTAAGTGTGTGTGTGTGTGTGCGTGTGTGTGTGATTTGAGCTTGCGGAGCCTGAAGCATGTCTCCCGCGCCTCAGGCTCCGCGCCTGAGGGATGAGTGGGCCGGCGGGGGAAGATAATGAGAAGGAAAGCAAAAGAAAATCACCGCTTTGCTGCCCGTCGTCGTCCCGTGTCCGCTCCACTTTGTCGTCTCCTCCGCGGACAACGCGCGTCGCGCCGAGCGCCGGCGGGCCAGCAGGCGTGCCCGGCGTCCCGCGGGGCGGCGCCGAGCAGAGGTGGCCCCGGGGGAACAAAGCAGCGTTATGTCGCACCGGTGGAGAGCTGTGATTAGAGGGGACGGATGAGTCCATTCAGGCCCTATCTGTCCGTATGCGCTCGTTAGTGATGTAGGAGGGGGTTTTTGTTTGTGTGTGTGTGTGTGTGTGTGTGTGTGTGTGTGTGCATCATTTAGGCATGTGTCCAGAATAAGAACTTACATTGGGTTTTATATTAGGAAGATCTTAACTGTTGATCAGACTCAACTAAATGAACTCCATCACATTTTGATAGACGTGAGGAGCGTTGTCACCAGCGTGCTTGTACTATGTGGGTCTGCTGCATGTGTGTGTGTGTGTGTGTGTGTGTGTGTGTGTGGTTGATAAGAAAATGCAGATGCGCCACACGTTTGCAAATGATTTTTTCTTTACTCTAAAATGCGAATCAGAACCACCAATTAAAAAAAGATGTGTTGAATTAGGATCTGAGTCATGACCACATTAATTAATCCAAAATGTCTTTGTTATTTGAAGTTATACTGTGCCATGAAGCTCTTTCTGATTCTGCATTACAACGCAAAAACAGAAGGTATGAATAGAATGAAAATAACAATATCTAATACATTGTTTCTAAAAGATACAAAAAAGATTGAAAAGTAAGGTTGAACCATCAAAGTTACCATGCATTTGCAATAAGTATGATCATGTCTGTGTTGACATGAACTTAAGATCTGCATGTCTCTGCTCTTGTAACTACATCGCTGCATAACATTTGTGGTGAAGTCGAGGTTTGAACAGCCAAAGACCGACTCGACTGATTTGCATAACGTTTGGTGTCGGCTTGCGGCGTTCGGTTACGGACCACATCAAAATCCAGCCACCGCCAAAACCCACATCACAGGACGTTTCCGTGGGCTCCGTTGCCCCTGGGTGGAGGTGCGTGTGCTCTCCGAGTTCACAGGGTGAAGTATGTGAGAGGCACATCCCACACTTTGGCCCCCGTTTCAGACTCCACATTGCTCTATGCTTTGTTTGGCTGTGACTCACTTTGCCCTCGAGACAGTTTCCCCCATCGTGCGCGCGCACGCACGCACACACACACACAAATGTGTCGAGGACGCCTGTTCATCATCGACGAACTGTCAGAGTGAGAAAGCACAGCGCTCGTCTTTAATCTCCATCATATTTCTGGAAATTCTCACGCACGTAACCGTCCATGTGTCATTCACGCCCTCTCTCCATCTCTCTCTCTCTCTCTCTCTCTCTCTCTCTCTCCACGTCTGAATCGTCCCGTCTGCAGAAATGGGTCAGAGTCTGCCGGCTTGTTACTTAATCGGGGGGGGGAAATGGGTAACAGATGTGTCCGCCGTCGCCATGGAGACGAGATGCACACAATCTGCGAGCCGCTGACAGACACGCCGACAGGGCGCAAAGGATGAAACTATGCTCCCGGCGTCACGTCTCCGCTTTGGCCCCCGGCGTCACATCTGGGCCAAAGTAGGTCAGTGGGACAGCAGAGGAGGCCGACACGCCGCGCCGCCAATGCTAAGGGGAAGGAAAAACTGAGGATCGTGAGGTTGTTTCGTTTTTTCTCCCTGCCGCTTCGGCAAATATGGAATCTTGGCCCCGAGGTCGTTGGCGTGCGAGGTCACGACTGATCGCAGCTGAGGCTGCGGCTTGGGTTCGAGTCGCCGTCGCTTGTCCCGTAAAAGTCGGGGGAAGCTGACGTTAAAGTTGTAACACAGGCCGTTTTAACGAGTGGAAAGGCACGGCCTCGAGTGTGTGTGTGAGAGAGAGCGAGAGAGAGAAAGGGAGAGAGACACCGAGTGAGTAAAAGACTAATAAAACTCAGTCCGAGCAGATTATTACATGTAAACGTCTTTATGGGCTTTTCAGTGTGTGCGCGCGTGTGTGTTTTCAGTGGTCGGGCAGCCTTGGCTTTTATGTGACAGCGCTGGAAGCCGCTGCGTGCGGAATGGAAAAGCGGGGCTGATAATTACGAGCCCCCCGTTCATCCCCGAAGCCGCGACCTGCAGCCGTGTTCGCGGCCGCATGAATAAGTTCCCCCGGATGGGTCCAGCTGGACGTGTTCGACGTCTGTGGTCCTCTCTCGGCCGCAGAATCGCATGGATGCAATTCATTCCTTTGGCTGTGTGACTTTCTCATCCCCCCGCCCGCCCCCCCCCCTCCTTCCTGGCCGAGGCCGCGGCCTTAACCCTGTCTGCGGCGCGCACCCACATCACTGAGAGTCGACCGATAGCATGGAAAAGTCGGAGGGGGGAGCGGGGGGGTAGCGAAACGCAGACGTCACCACATCCTTCAAAAAAAAAACGAGACAAGCTGAAGTTTTGTAGCGCTGGAAGCCGGTGGAAAAGGGGCTTTAATGGTGACTGTGAGTAAAGAGTTTGGGTTTTTGGATGAAGAGGAGCCTCATCCATCCTGCTGACTCAGCTCTCCACAGGAAACCTGCGTCTGCGCCCAAAAGCTCAGGGGAGGGGAAATGCTGCCCGCTTACCTCCGTGTTTGTGTGTCTCTATCCATGTTGGATAGTTTTTGTTTATTTGGCACAGGTCGGAGTCCATCCACTCATGCTACTTTGCGATTCTTCACAAACGCAGACCCACAATCCTGTGTGTGTCTGCGTGTGTGTGTGTGTGTGTGTGTCCACTTACCTAAAACCATGCGACCTTGCCTCGGAGCAAGTGTTGAGAGAGGGGATAGTGGGTCCATGGAAATGTGCTATGCCTGAAATCTCAAATGTTATATAATACAGTATCAAAACATGCTCCCTTTATTCTGACAATGCACATGGAGTGAGTAGTCTTTGAAACGTCCTGCCCCTACAAACTTCTATGCAATGAAATCATCCAATCCATTTTCCATCATCCATTTTCCAATAAATGTCCATCTTACCCATTTACAACCCAGTATATAAGCATAGACATCAGGAGGTTTGCACAGCTGCATGTGAAGACCCATGAGGTGGCATTTCAGCAGCACACCGGCTCATCCCACCTCCTCTCTCTCTGTGTGCTTTGCTGAGCAGATGAAGCTGCCGGTGCTGCTGCTGGGCCGCTCGGCCGACCTGCGCCCCGGCGAGTTCGTGGTGGCCATCGGCAGCCCCTTCTCCCTGCAGAACACCGTCACCACCGGTATCGTCAGCACCACCCAGAGGGGGGGCAAGGAGCTGGGCCTGCACAACTCCGACATGGACTACATCCAGACAGACGCCATCATCAACGTGAGCGGGGGCTTGTGGTTGGTCTCCATCCCCTCATTGATCCGTGCGAGCCTCCATTTGCTTGACATCCTTTGTTTGCTTGTGTGTTTTCCTGCAGTACGGCAACTCCGGAGGTCCACTCGTCAATCTGGTGAGCAAAAGGAAACCCTTTGCGCTCATGTTTCTGCATCTGTTCGGAGCACTGTATGTGCAAGAAGAATATAAGCCATTTATTACTATTATCTAAACAAGTCAATTAACATCCACAAACAGTGGATGACATAAGTTAGCAGCACTATCTGGACATAGATAGATAGATAGATAGATAGATAGATAGATAGATAGATAGATAGATAGATAGATAGATAGATAGATAGATAGATAGATAGATAGATAGATAGATAGATAGATAGATAGATAGATAGATAGATAGATAGATAGATAGATAGATAGATAGGTTGGATAAAGTAGTCTTAAGAGATGGCATGAATGCAATCCAAAGTTCCAGTTCCAGGCTATGTGAGGGAGGTAACGAGGTACAGAATCTCAAAATATGTCTTTTTTATGGCAGTGTGTTCGAGCATGTGTGCTTTTTTTTGTGTTTTTTTTGGCCTCAGCTCCCAGTTTCTTCACTGGTTCCTTTTCAGGGATTACGTCCACGAGCTGTGGAGCAGAGCTATACGTAATCCCACATAAACAATCTGCGTGGCTCATAAAGTCCTGATGAGGAAGAGTAAATAAAGAGCTGAGCTCATGCTCTGGCAAGCGGTGCGGCTCCACAGCTGAGTCCGATTTAGGTGTTGTTTTCGTCTGTTACCGAACAGAGAACAATGTGGCGTCGGATAAGCCGTTTTAACAAGTTTCATGAGGAAATTTGGCTTTTACTGTTGGGCGTATTGCTCATGCGTGTGTGTGTACGTGTGTGTGTGTGCGTGTGCGTGTTTCTACCATGTGTGCTCTGCAGGACGGAGAGGTGATCGGCATCAACACTCTGAAAGTCACGGCTGGGATCTCATTCGCCATCCCCTCTGACAAGATCCGACAGTTCCTGGCAGAGTCGCATGACAGACAGGCCAAAGGTGCCCGCCGGCTCTCAGCTCTCAGTCAACTTATACTGTGAAGTGGCATCTCTGCTCTGTTGGTGCCAAAAATCTATACAGAGGTTGCTTTCAAGACAGTCGTTGAAGCTTTTACATTTCATTGCCAAATAGATCAGTGAATGCGACTAGCGATTAGTGAATGGATTGGTTCTTCTCTCTCTCTTGTCTGACAGAAGAAAGTGGTAATATGTACCTGAAGGATGCAAACTTCTCTCTTTCCCTCAGGTAAAACATTACAGAAGAAGAAATACATTGGGGTCAAAATGATCAGCCTCACTCCCGCGTAAGTTGTGTCATTTTCGTCAAACCGTGACCAAATTGCTGCTGTTTTCTTTCACGCAGAGCCGAAGCAGCCTTCAGATCTGCCTCTCTCTGTATTCCGCTCGACCTGAGCGGGCCTTCTGTCGTCTCAGCCGCGATGCGCGCCCCCCCCCCCCCCCCCCCCCCCCCCCCCCCCGACTCCCAAACATCATATGGGTGGGGATCGCTGAGAGCATGTGAGCTCACTGTCCAGATAGCATGCCGTCAGACCAAGGAATTAGGGAGGAATGCTGATGTCGGCCCATGACCCGCGGGTCGGAGCGCCGCCCGAGCTGCTGGGTCACTCGATGAGGAGAAACGCCCCGGAGAGCACCGAAAACATACGAGCAGCTCCGTGACAGCTCGTTAGTTTTTAAACATGCCGCTGGGTCTCTTAGCTCATCCAGCCACCAAGTGTTACAAAACTCACGACGAGCATTCCCAGATCTCCCATCACTGGAGGGCTCGATTTCCTTCCCCGCCGGCGGCGATTCGATCCCCCACATGGGAGAAGAAACCTTTGTTTTCTCATTCGTCGTAAACTGAGACTGCAATTCCGACCCAATACAGCATAAATCATCCCAAAGCGAACACTCTTATTCCTCCTTTCGCCATTTTCCAACGTACTGGGTTTTGAGCTGACGGACGCGGCGCCAGTGGCTGCTCAGCGTCAATTCCTGCCCATCGAGAACGTCTTCGCGTGCGCCAGCGGGAGCTTTTGATGCAGAAACGCGACCACATGCGTTGTCTTGCGGGCGATTATCTGCCTTCGGCTCGCGAAATCCGATCCATGCGCGTTCGCCCCCCGAAGTGCGTCGCGTCCCCGTCGGAGGCGCAGTGTCCGCGGCGGTCTCTGGAAGTGCTGCGGACGTTCAGCTGTTTGGCTCGTGTGTCTCACCCCCGTCAGGCTGGCCAAGGAGCTGAAGGAGAGGCACCCCGACTTCCCAGACGTCACCTCTGGGGCGTACGTCATCGAGGTCATCGGTGGGACTTCCGGCCCAGAGGTGAGCGTCTCATCCCTTTGTTATCTGCTGTTAATTGCTCTGTCAAGGCCGGCACGTGACTGGTGATAGATGGGAGTGAAGTGTGTGGTTGGGCCCCCCCCCCCCCCCGGAATCGCTCCACAGGGTTTTCACTCTGCAGAGATTCTTAGGCCCCACACGAAAAAGGTGCTGAAAAAGGTGCCACCTGAACAAATAGCACGCTGGGTTTATTTTCCTGGTCGAGCAGGTGGGAGCGGAGGAGCTGAGCCGGCTGAATCGATGTCTATTAGATCTGGACTTCCATGTGAGGATCACAGGATGTGGAAAGTTCACCCTTGCTTTGAAAGGCTTTTTTTCTTCTCTTTTTTTTTGGCTTCTTGGAGCTCAGCTTGAGCTGGCAGGGAGGCCAGGTTCGTGAGAGTCTCCCGCCCCGACTGAACTCGTGCCTGCGAAGCAGTCCAGGCCAAGTGGATTTGTCCAGTGCTGAATCAGGAGAGATCTGAAAGCTTCTCCACATACCCGTTTCGCCACTGTAAACCGCACAACCTGCTACAAGAGCAACAAGAAGATCGAAGTGATATGTGAACAAAGACATGATCACCTGAAGACAAATACAAAATCTGACAACTTAATGTCTAACTTAATGATATATTCATATATTGGTCTCGGGGTGAGGAAATTAGCAGGAGTTTTCTGAGACAATGCAACTCTAATTAGACTAAACTCTAAACTAAACTCTAGACTACTCTCTACTGATACTATTATCAAATACTATGTGTGGCACATTTCAACAGACAAATAACCCCCCCAAAAGTAATGCAGTCCGAGTACAGGTTCACTTTTTACTACAACACTGCTCATTCCATGCACACCCGAATTAGAGGAGCATGCTTTTTTATGCCGTTTCCTAACATCTGGGGTAGCACATTTCCACAGAACAGCATCTCCCTATCGGCAGCTGGTTTGCATCCATTTTGTGGGCTTGGAGAGGACACACAGATGTAGGGAGACGCTGATTAACAGCACCCCCCCTCACTCTCTCCTCTCCTCCCCTCTCCCCTCCTCTCCTCTCCTCTCTCTCTCGCCCGCAGCGCCGGCCTGCAGGAGAGCGACGTCATCATCAGCATCAACGGCGAGCACATCTCCTTGGCCAGCGACGTCAGCGCCGCCATAAAGCGGGACGAGAGGCTGCGGATGGTGGTGAGGCGCGGCAACGAGGACGTCATCCTCACCATAGTGCCCGAGGAGATCGACCCTTGACCTCTCAGGAGCAGGAGGAGGAGGAGGAGGAGGAGGAGGAGGAGGAGGAGGAGGAGCGACCCAGACAGTGAAAGCAACCCCGAGCTGGCTCTCAGTGTTTCTCAACCACTCCCAGGACTTCGAGCAGACCCGGCACGGGTGTGCGCGCGCGCGTCTGGGGGGCCACACCTGCCGCCTTTTCGAGAACTTGTAATTAGCCCTCCGTCTGCTCTCCGCGGCCGCCACGCTCCCCCGGCTTCTGACGCTCTCCCGAGCTCCGACTCCGACGACCTCCGTGACCCCAGGAGCTGAAGCCTCGTCCCCGCCATCGCGCCCCGCAACTTTAGCCCTCCGCTCTAACCCCCTTAGTCGACTGCGCCCCCAATCGCAGAGCTTTTTGCTCCCCCCCCCTCCCCTCCCACTAACTAACCCGGCCACAGGCTGTTAATGCAGGTCACCGTAGTCACTGTGTACGTTCTCAATGGGATATTTTTTAACGGCGTTTGTGTGTGCGTGCGCGCGTGTGCGTGTATGGAGACTTTTTTTTTTTTTTTTTAAAAGGGAATAAAACTGTTTTCAAAAGCGTTTCCTCCGCTGTGCTTCTCTAGCTCGCTGAGACGTCTTTTCTCCCCCCGGTTCCTCTGAGTCGCGGCTGGCATGCTTGAAAGATCTTTAGCGTTCCGATCGCCGCGGGACGAAGGCACAGTGGGCGGGCGGTGACTTCACGCAGCAAGCCCTCCTCGCGCAAACAAAGACGCCCTCGGCGAGGCTGAGCGCGGTCCAGCGGGCCGGGCCCCGTTCACAGGGAGACCGGGGAAAACAAGCTCCTCGTCACGTCTCAAGCATCTCGTTCTGTGTCCTCCCTCCGAGTCCCGTCACACGGCATGACACAATCAGCTGGCCCCAGCTTACGGTGTGTGTGTGTGTGTGTGTGTGTGTGTGTGTGCGGGCCCAGTGGAGCGAGGGCGTTACGTAACTCCCGACACGGTGAATGGTGAGGTTAGCGATGTGTTCTGGCTGCGGGTCGGTGCGGGAGGTCAGCCGGCGGCCTCCACTCTCTGCTGCGCCGCTGGATCGGGACCCGAGCGTTTCCACACGTCTACTGGGAAAATAATTCACGCGGTAACGGCCTGTAAAACGTAGCAATGTGAATATTTCGCAGTATTTATGGGTACTTTAGTGAGATACTGTGTTTGCTCGTGGATGCTGCATTTGCTGGGGAGCGCTGGAGGTGAGTAGCCTCGCTCAGGGGCCTCTTCGGTCACGATGGGATGAATATGTTGGGCTCCAGGTCGAGATCCTGACCCCATTGGAGGTGTGAGACGCAAGATTGAAGATGTCGACGAGGACGATGTGCAAAACAGCTGCTTCACGCATCGCCTGTAAGTGACAGAGGCGACGCTCTAACTCCACAGATCACCTCTCCGGCTTCGTCTCGGATGTGAGCAAGGCCAGTGCCAAATCACAGAGCGCATGCTTTCGCCTCATGTTCCTGTTCCTGCGTTTAGAGGATTCCTCGGATCTCGTCTTGTCTTCGGCAGATCAGAAATCACCTCGGCGCGGGGACCTCGCGCTGACCCGGCGTTGCGCAAGAGTTGGACGACGCAGCGAGTAGCTGATGGGCTCGACCCCCGGGGAGCCAGGGAAGGTGGATCCATCATGCTCTGGAGCGGCCAGGAATGATGCAAAAAGAAAAAAAAAAAAAGCCCCAGAGACGAGATGTGTTAACCGTCAAAACATGTGAGGCGCGTTTCCACCGTTCGGGGACGTTCCAGGAGACGGGACCAGAGGCTGTGGCCTGGTTTCGTCCTGATGGCCGCAGCAGATTGTTTTTTTTTCCCCCTCAGAGCTCAGCTCTGCTGACTCAGGGTCTGCCTCCACAACAGGCCTGACATCTGCTCATCATTTTAGACCCCTCCCCTAGATGCCCGTGCGGGGACGGCACAGCCGGGCCCGCATGGAGCGCCAAACTGCCGGGTTCGCCCGGCTCTTCTGCAAAAAGATAAATAAAGAAATAAATAAAAACGGAGGTGACCTTGATGATTCACTCCCGACCGCGTTATGAGTCAGTGTTACTGGAACCGCTGGGCCAGCAACGGGGGCCAAGTTGATTTTACTTTTTCTGGGAAGC
>CM055207.1:18003059-18023059 GCA_029224185.1 Karalla daura | reverse complement strand
CGCAGCGACAGCTCGACTGACGAACGGACTCCGTGTCGCGTTTGCAGAAAGGAACATGCGGGTCCTTGAGATCGACACCCATGTCCACGTGTTCCGTGTGTGTGTGTGTGTGTGTGGTCGGGCCATTCGGAGATCAGTGGGGATTGCGGGACGAGGCGGACGTTCGGGCCGGGACATTTTTTAAGCAAACAATGCGACTTCAGACAAGACGGCCGGGCGCCGGACAAATGGGCCTCTTGTCTCCTCCGCATGCTCTCAGGCAACAATAGCGCGTGTGTGTGTGTGTGTGTGTGTGTGTGTGTGTGTGTGTGTGTGTGTGTGTGTGTGTGACCGCCAAGCCCGAGACGGGGCGAGGGAATGCGCGAGGCGACACCCCTGAAGACTCTGAGAGCAGATGTCGGGCGGGGGGGAACTTGGAAGACTGGAGGACACCCGGGGGGGGGGGGGGGAGCAGGGCCGTGGACTCACCATGAGCCGTTGCTCAGCTCCTTCTTCTCCTTCTTCTTCTTTCCTTCCGAGTCGTCCAGCCGCAGCCTCGTCACCCGGCCGCAGACGCTCTGGAGCACGGGGAGGAGGTCGAGGTCGAGGTCGGGCCCGGGGGGGTCGGCCTCGACCTAATAATAAATTAAGGGTAAAAAACGGATGCATGTTTGTCCACTGCACTCAAAGTCGCTGTGATGGGTCGGTAAAGTGTCACTATGAAATGACCTATAAAACTGCGTTTGAGACCTTACTCATCGCTCATAACAACTGCCAAAAGGCCAGATTTTTCCAGTCCGCAAGGATTCTAGCTGCCCTGAAAGCACTTGTTACTTGTTACCATGGAGTCTGCGGGCCGGGCCTGGGCCTGGCCCTGGAGCTGGAGCTGGCTGCTGTCAGCCGGTGGAGAGATGAGGGCTCCCTGGGCCAGGCCGGAGAAGACGCCGCCCCCCATCAGGAGAGGCAGGAAGTTACCCAGAGAACCTGTCTGGTTCTGGAGAGCACACACACACACACACACACACACACACACACAGACACACGACATTTTGGTTCCAGTCTCAAGACAAAGCATCTGTTGTCGTTGTCGTAATTCCTCCTTGCCCCCTGCAGAGGTCATTTGAGGCGAAGGGCGCCCCCCCCCCCCCCTCCCCCCACGCACACACACACACCTTCTGCTGGAACTGCACCATGTCCATGAGGTTCTGCGCCCCGGGCGAGAGGCTGGTCCCCATCTCCTTGACCAAGCACTGCACCTGCTCCATGTCGATGCCGGGCCCACGCGACGGGCAGGGCTGCAGCTGCCGCAGGACCACCAGCACCCCGCGCACCAGCACGCTGCGCCTGCCGGCCAGGGAGAGCAGCTGCGGGAGCGAGAGAGGCGCGTTCTGATGCCGCCCCGCACGCTCACAGGATCAGAGGCGCTCATATGAAGCGTACGAACCAACTCACCTTCACCTCGCAGGCCGAGGATGGCTCCTCCAGGATCAGCCGCTTCCTGTAGAACGGCCCCCTGTCTGAACTGAGCACACACACGAGGGGAGTCACTCGCCGATCGCCTCCTCCACATCCCCCCGCCCGGCTGCCCTGCGTGAGCGCATACCCGTCCGGCTGGATGCGGCCGTCCATCTCCCCCCGTACCGTGCCGCAGTACTCCCCCGCCCGGCCGTAGACCTCCATGGTCCGGGCCTCGCTGAGGACCAGCAGGCGTCCGATGGCGGGGCCGCAGGGTGGGCAGGAGAGCGTCAGGACGCAGGGGGAGTCCTCCTCGGTCTGCTCCAACAGCACCGCTTCCCCCCTGTCAGGGGAGACGGTCATCGGTCACAGTCGGCGATCCGTTCCCTGCGCTTCCGGTGTGAATGCAGTCAACTCTTACCAGTCCGTCTCCTCCGTCTGCGAGGGACCGGGCTCCTCTCCGTCGCTCGGGGCGACGCGGACGGAGCGCAGGACGTCGGCCAGGCCGCGCTCTTGGGTGCTGCAGACCCAGGCGGCCCCGCTTTTTACAGCGATGTCCACCATGACGCCGCTGCTGCAAGAGAGAGAGAGGGGGACCTGCAAGGGGACAGGCAACGATTTGACGATCTAATCCGGTTTTAAAACATCAGAGAGGTAGAACTCTGTGCGTCAATCAGACGGCCTTCACCGATCCCGCTTGGAGAAACCGTACAGATTTGTCAGCAGCTACAGTGTTGTGAAAGACGGTGATAAAACAGCAATAGAAACGTTAGAAAAAGGATCTGTAGACGTAGTTCAGACGGGCAAAGAATGTTAAAGAATGTTATGATCACTGAGAATGTTTTTATTGACCCATCAGTGATGTCACGAAGTTATTTTTGTTCCTAGGGCTGCGACACGACTTGTAGGTTGTAACACGCATTGTTTTCAGATAATTACTGCTCTGACATGGTTGGAGAGGTAGGAATAGCTGCCTTTGGTAGACAACAAGTTGTAGGAACTGGGACAAAAGTGTTAGCACCACGCCGGCCTCCCCTACTTGCATAACGTGTGATCTCCTATTATATGAATGGAAGGCAAAGCGTTTGGCAGCCTCCACTGTGTTGAACAGACCATTGTTTTGTTGTTGTTTTTTATGCACACCGCAGTTTCTACATGCAGTCTAAGTGCGGATCAGGTCTCAGAACAGACAACCCCGCCTGCTGCGTGTACCTTGAGCGTTACCTTAGAAGAGCTTCGGGTGGAACCGCGGACTCGTTCGTTTTGCCCTGGGTTGACCAGCTCTCGGTCCTGGCATGTCTCCGGACGCTCTGAGCGGTGATCGCGGTGAATGGAGGCTGGTTTTAGCTCCCGCTAAGCCCGACACGTCGGCCCGCAGCTGCCCGGGCGACGGCAGCAGCCCCGGGCTCCTTTCGGCGTGTGGAGCCGGAGGAGAGAATCTCCACACGGATCGACAACCTCCCGGAACGTGAAATTAAAAGGGGACTTTTCTAAATGGTCGCGAGCACTCGCTCAGCCGCGCCGCGGGATGTTGATATGTGACGACGTCAGAGTGCGACTCTGACGTCATTGCCGCGCCGCAGAAGCCGTTACCAGATGAGGAGCTTTCTCCTCCTCTGGGTTAAAACAAACAACTTTTCAGCATTTCAGATATTTAGACGCGGCAAAACATACGGAGCGGAAGCCTAAGGTAGTACCCATCGTGCCACCCGGCCTCTTACAGCGGGGTTGAGAGTAAAAAGGTAAGTACTCCAGTAATATAGCCCTCCACTGTTTTGCAGGTGATGTGCTGATCTATCTATCCATTAGACCGAACAGAAAGAAGACTTCAGTCAGGTCGGATCCTGAATAGGCAGCAGCTGAGATTATTGTGTGAGGCCCCAACTCTGATTGTGGATAAATGTGGCTAATGTATAGTAAAGTAAGTTCATAATAGAACCCCCCCCCCAATATCTTGTTCTGGGGGCGTAACAAGCATTTGAGGTGGCAGCCTTGCACTGTGAGAGGAGCAATACAGTATTGCCTCCACCTTTTGCAACATCGATTATTTTTACACTCTTTCATGGGGGCGTACGTTTGCAGCACTTTGGTCGTCTCGAGTTGTCCTAAATGTGTCTGTGCAAATGATGGTCGAGTCGATGGGTGACAGCGTGCGCCTCCTCGCACACAGCGGGCCATGGACTTCACGGAGTGCTACGCGGACACCGTGTCCACCGTGGCGGCGGCGGCGCGCCTGGGCTGCTGGAAGCGGGTGAGGCGGCTCCTGCGGAGAGGCTTCTCCGCCGACTGTCGGGACAACCGGGGCTGGATGGCCCTGCACGAGGCCGCGGCGGTGGGGGGCGTCCGCTGCGTGCGGGAGATCCTGTCCGCCTCCGGCGGTAAGAGGCGCCGCTCGCGTTCGAGTGTGATGGATCAGTGCGGATTCGCACCGCAAATGGAGACGGGAGACGGCGCCGTCTTCCCGGTCAAGTGGGCGTTTCAGGCGGACACTCTTCTTTCTCTCTCTCCCAGCCTCCTCCCGGGACCGCAGGTCCTACGTGAACTCTCTGACACACGAGGGGGAATCTGCATTGTACCTGGCAGCCGAGCGCGGACACCTGGCGGTGGTACAAATCCTCCTGAGGTCGCACGCCAACGTCGACCAGCTTACAAACGACGCTTCCTGTCCGTTATACGCAGGTACAACGAGCTCGCGCCGTCACATCTCTCTCCGAATTGGAGTAAACGGGACTCGTTCTTTCTTACTCTGTTTTCCCACAGCTGTGCACGGCGGCCACAAGGAGGTTGTGGAGCTGCTCGTCGGTAAGGGCGCGGAGGTGAACGGGAAGCACACCGCCTCCTGCTGGACTTGTCTCCACCAGGCCGTCCATGAGGTCAGGAGGGAGCGCACGGACGCGCGCAAGAGTTTGCAAGTGGATGCGTGCGCGCACCGCTGATGTGTCTCTTTCTTGGATTCCCGAAGGACCACGGTGAAACTCTGCGCGTCCTGGTCAACGTGTGCGACCTGGAGGCCGGGGATGACATGAAAAGGTCCCCGCTGTTCGTGGCCGCTCAGTATGGGCGTCGGGAGTGCCTGGAAATCCTTTTCAACGCCGGTCGGTTTCAGTTCTGAAGCGTGCGTTCTAGCTGGAGATGCAAAATCAAAGTTGTGCACCACGTTCGTTTCGTGCTCTGGACTCGAGGTGAGTTGTGTTCGGTTTGGCTTTCCCTTCAGGTGCCAGTGTGAACGCCCAGGCCGCGGACATGGCCACGCCGCTGTTCATTGCCTCTCAACGGGGCCAAGAGGCGTGTGTGGATTTCCTGCTGGAGCACGGGGCAGACCCCAACCTGGCCTGCAGCGTTGAATGGCCCCATCTCCCCATCCATGCTGCGGCCGAGTTTGGCCACATCAGGTCCTTACTCACACACTTGGTCTTAAATGACATGTTGTCGAATGGCGTCACAAAAAAGTAGTTTTTGGTTTCTGGCAGAAAAAAAGGAAATAACAAGACATGCTGGCAAAGTTTATCATTGTTTTTAGTATGAAACATGTGAGCAGTGGAGTGTCTTACCCTTCTCCTCTTCTCCTTTTTCAATGCAGTATCGTCAGGAGGCTGGTGGCTGTCACCGATCGCGTATGCGACCGGGGCGAAGGCATGGTGAGTCCAGTGTACCTGGCCATCCTCATGTGCCAGTCCAAGGTTGTGGAGCTGCTCTTGAGGGAAGGCTACAGCCCCGACGCGCAGGACTGCACACAGGCCATCGGCCTCCACTCGCCGCTCTCCTTCGCTCTGACAGACACCCGCTACAGGTCGGTAAAAACGGGCGCATGGGCTCGCCTCAGATCACAGAGGTAATCGAAGCGCCGTTCCTCATTTGACTCCTATCCTCTTCCAGCGACTGTGCAAGGTTGCTGCTGGCCGCCGGAGCTCGTTTGAGCAGCGAGGAGTGGACGAGTCCCATGGCATCCAGTGAGCCAGACATGCTGCGGCTGATACTCGAACAGCGATGGTTCTCGCCGCCGGCGTTTCCCGGGGGGGCCGGCTCCCAGCCGCACTGTCCTGGGAAAATGGCATTCAAGCCGCAGGAAGTGAGGGAGCTCCTCCGGTTGGCACCGCACCAGCTCTATTTTGCTGCCTGTTGGCTTCCTCTGCTTCTGAAGGCCGGACTGGAGCCTTCTTTGCTGCTGCAGCCCAAGATGTAAGTCGGCCCCTTCGCCCTTTCTTGTAGTATCGCCTCTGTCTTAGGTCGTAATACGTTTTTGTGTGCCCTGTATTGTTTCCCAGACTGCAATATGCAGACAGTGTGGTGTTGAATTACCTCCTGGAGTTTGTAAACTGGTCAACGCTGTCCCTCCATTTGAAACACATTCTGGATCAAAGGCGGGTGGAGAAGACTTGGCATCCGCATCCACATTTTGGTACTCTTACGACATATGCGCTCCACACATCTTGCTCTGACCGGTACGCCTTAAAAGAATTCAACTTTAACGGTCTCTTGCTGCTTCCCAACCCCCCTCCCTCCAGCCTCCATTCCCCATCTTTCCCACATCTGTCGACTGCAGATCAGGTCGACGCTGGGACCGGATCTACTGATGAGGACCGACGTCGTCCGGGAGCTCCCCGTGCCCTCGCCGCTTCACGACTTCCTCCAGTTCAAGGAGATCCCAGAACCTCCCAACAGACACGCACAACCTTCACCGCTTTGAAATCGGGGGAATGTCCCTATGCACTTTTTGGGGAGTTGATTTTCTTTCGGGTTTGTTCTGGATCCACCGTAATCATTATGACTGAACAATTCCAAAATATGGAACCCTGAATAATTGATATTTTGTTGGTGGGGAGGGGATACATTGGCAGGTTAGATACGGCTCCCAATAACCGTATTGTCCTTACGTTCCTGGGCCAGTATTCAGTTGGTTGCTATCTGCGGCCTCAACACTAGATGTCACAATATCCTTTTCACCATGCGTGCAAGGTTGCTATGATCTTGTCGTGGATGGTTTATGCGTTTAAACCCAGAAGACAAACCCTGTCCATGTGTGTATTGCAGATACCTTAGTTGATAAAGATATTTGATTATTGTTATCCTCATGATGCTTTGTATATATATTTTTTTTTACATAACAGGACATTGTAGTCTGCCCATGCTGTCTGTATCCCATTATTTATTGCCCATGGACGCTTATATTTTGCTGTTGTTTGGCAAAGCAATATTTCTGTTGAAACAAATAAATACCCAAACAGGAACTGTTGTGTTCAGATATGTTTTTTTTTGTGGTACTTCAATAATCTGTACTTAAATGACACAAACTGAACTTTTGTTTACCTGCATTATGCAGGTGAACATACTTTCTTTATTTAATTAGTCAAAATAGGTCATACCACCGTCCACCTAAACTCAATTTAAATGTAACAGGTGCCAGACTTATCGTATATCGGGTTTTCCCCCCACCAAAACCTGACCGTTTTCTTGGTGAACCTTGGGTCCATGCAGGATCCGACAGGTGTTCTGCAATATTTGGGATGATTGGGAAAGATCTCCTCCGCCAAACGTTGCAGAGACCTGCAAGCTGCATGTCCGCTCCACGCAGAGCAGCCCAAAGAGAGAGCTCTCCAAGAGGAACTAAGCTGCAGCCTGCTTGGTCGAGGCTGGAGCAGGATCTTCTCATCCCGTCCAGCTCCTCTTGGAGAGGCCGGCCCTGCTCTTAATCAAGTCGCTCGCTCTTGGTGTGATCATGGACGTTCTTCGTGGTCTCCACAGCCAGCTGTCTGTTGAGCTCAGTAACTTTCTGAGCTAAGTTGCCCTGCTGGCCAATGTATTTGTGCACCCTCTGCCCGAAGGCTGTTCTTCTGCTTTTGTAGTCCTCCATTTTTCTTGACGTATAGAAAGATAGATAGATAGATTTACTATCTTGATCTCAAACTGGGAAATTCCTATCTTTAAGCATCATTTACAAATATGAGAAACACATACACTGTATCACATAAAACCAAAGTATGAATAGAATAATACAAAAAGTATATAAAAACTACTAATAGGAAAGTAGGAATGTATGTACAACTGCTCAAAAAACGGATGCAGAAATGAGAAATGATGAGTAATAGATAAGCAAACAGTTAAGGTGCTGAATAATGGGGGTGTTTTAAACAAGACTAGCGGAGAGTTGTGGGATTTTCTCTGTCAGGCAGATGATGGATGAACGATAGATGACGGCTTGAGTGAGTCTCGAAAAACAAAGTGGTACGGTACTCACGGTAGTGGCTGCTGTCTCGGCGCTCGGACTCAGTGCTAACATCAGGTTTTAAAACCTGATGTTAATGTCAAACTGTAATAACACACTTATAACACACTTAACACGCTTACACAGTATACACAAACCTCACTTTGAGGGACTTCTAGAGGATCATGATGATTATTGTAATTATTAAGAGGCATACATTGTTGCTTAGGGCTGACAGCAGTTGGGAAGTTTTACCAACCTTATCAAGACAGAATCTCTTTGTTAATGTCTCGTCTTCAGTCAATAAATCATGTCTCATTGTCCAGGAAACCGCTTAAAGGAGCTCTAAACTCAAAATAAACAGTATAATAACAGCTAAACAGTATAAACAGTTTACTTCTTGCTCATGTTGACTGATGCTCCAAACCCTGTTTATATGTGTTTTTTATTCAAAAAATATCAATATGCTATGAGAAAGTTTGTGTGTGCGTGTGTATCAGTATTCTATGAGAATGTTTGAGTTCATGTGGTGAAGGGGTGGTGAAGGGGACCTGTGTGTGTGTGTGTCTGTGTGTCTTTGGGGTACATTGAGCCACATTTGATCCACAGAGCAACCCAAAGCTTTTAAGTGATGCACACAACAGCCAGTATATCTGCCGGGTTAAATGTGACCAGTAACACCACAAATGTTGCTTTTTAAAAAAACCTTTAGAATTTACAAAAATGGTGATTTTTTTTCTGTTAAAATAGTTGTGTCTGAGGATTAGATGAAGCCTCGTTCCGGTACAAAAAAGCAAATGGTACTTTTTACATACTTATACTTGAAAACGGGTCAATTTTGACCCAAACATAATACAAGGGTTAATGGATGAGTCATTAGAAAAATCTACTTTCTTCCTCTTTTTCACTGTCCATAAAGCATGCCACAGAGCATGTCCAGGGTATGTCCGGGTAAGATGAAGAGGAGCCTTGGGAGATGAAGCCAAATCCGGATGAGTGCCGCAAGATGGCATTTTTTTCCACAGATAACTTTATCTTAACTTTAACTTTGCCACCTTTGTAAAAAAAAAAAAAGTCACTGATAATTTCCCAGCTATTCAAATTCACTCATTGACCATTTTTGTATGCATTAGCTGTATTCTTATAATAACAAAAATAATTCTTAATCTCAGTGGGATTTTACATGGTCCAATAAAGGTTGAATAAAAATGAATAAGACAAATTTATGTAAAAACAAAATCAATATTCGTGTAATTTATGAGGGGGACACAAAGTCGGATTTTCCGGTCATTTCAGCATTAAATGATAATGCTTTTCGGAGACCATATTGTCGATTTTGCGTTATTCTCTGTCAGACTCAAAGCATCTGTTTCATAAAGTGGGTTTTAGAGGTACAGGGTTTCCGAAAGTGGAACTGACCTCATTAAGTTAGTCGTACGTGGGCTATGGTTGCGCGTCTGTTATCAAATATGTAGCACGGCAGGTGCTTGGGCTGTTTTGATAATGTTGCGTTGTGATTGGTGCAAAGCGCCGTCATTCGAAACGTAGCGGAGCGCTGATTGGCCAGCCTCACATTGTGGGAGGGTTACGTTTGACAGCAGGAAGTAGCGTCGCAAGAAACAAGGCGCTCGTTCGCGTCTGACATGAGACGACAACATCTGTAACGCAAGGCTGCTAAATCACGAGCGGGAGAGAGATATGTCTTAATGTATTTCATCCGTGAGTATGTCTACTGTTTTCCCGTCTCGGCGTGCATGTGCGTGCGTCGTTTCCTCGGACAGAAGGAGCCGCGCTGCTGCTGCCGCTGCCGCTGCTGCTGTGGCTCGCTAGCTTGTTTTGTTTGGTAGCCCATCCAGCCTGTAGCTAACGTCGGCTCCACTGCTTATTCCGCCTCTCGGTCCGGCTTCAATGCCCCCCGGACGCGAAGCGACACGCTGCTCGAGTGCGCACAGTTGCACACGGGTCAGCGCTCCCGCACACGCTAAGGAGCGGTCGACCTGGTCCCTTGATCGGGGTAAGAGGCCACTCTGCGAACACGGTGCAGGTGCTCCGAGCCTACCTACCTACCTACCTTCCTACCTTCCTACCTACCTACCTACCTACCTACCTACCTACCTTCCTGCCTGCCTGCCTGCTTGATGCTTCAGGACGTCGAAGGCATATCCCACGTTTGCATGAGAGCGACACTGCTGCACATCATTTATGCATGCATTAGAGTGCACATAAGGAACGTCAGTGACCGCCCTGGATCCATGATCACAGTGCTCCCGGCCATCCAGAATAGCTGCTAACCATACAGACGGGTCGTTTACTTGATATTCATTAAGGTTCTTACAGGACTCGTATCCATCCAGACTTACTGGTACAAATGCTGTCTGTGTACACACGCTCTGTGCAATATTGAACACAGATCTTGAGGTTGTCACTTGCATCATTCCTTACTGCGATACATGGCTCAGTCAAATTAATCACTAATTTGCAGTACTGAGGATGATTCAGGTTGCGTTCATTACGCTTAAAAATGGCAACACTTCCCAGGCAAATCCTTTAACTACATCTAATGAAGGGGTGAAGTCTGAGAGCGTGCAGAAATGGCCAAAATGTGGCCCCGCTGCATTCATGACACGATCCTGCTGCATGAAATTTGAATGACAGACGCAGGTAGAGGTTTGCAGACCCGTTTCCAAATACTGCTGGAGCTGGATTGACTGACGCAGCCTGTTTTCAAAACGGGTTCGCCACCTGTGTTGTGGAAGTGGGACGTGGCAGGGCGGCTGGAGCAAAGTGTGGAAACAACACGAGACGTCGGACGTCCGAAGTTCTCCCGTTCAGGCTGACACATCTCCGGGGTAGCTTTTCGTTCTCCCTAACCTTTTCTTGTCTGTCCTCGCAGCTGAGGCCTGCATTCGGGAGAACACGTCTCTTCCCCGCGTCGTCCAGATGAGGCATGCCGGAAGCATGCAGCCCGTGCACAGGAGAGACGCTGGGGTCTGGCACCAAACGCGCAGTCTCCTCTATAAGAATCTGCTCATCAAGTGGAGGACCAAGCAACAGAGTCTCCAGGTGAGGGGAAAAAAACCGGGGGCGATGCTGCTGGATGCGCCTTTCAAAGCTGCCACTTTATCTTTCTGTTATTTTTTTGCGGGGGGGGGGGGGCTAAATTTGGATTTGTGTTCTCAGGTTAAGCATCTGTGGCTAAGTGTTGATGGCGAAGTGTCATTTCTCTTGACCTCTCTCGGGGGGGGGTTTTCTCAGGGTGAATCTCGGCTGCCCTTGACGAGCCTCGTGTTTTCAAAACCTGTTGCTGGCCCAGGACGGAAAGACAAAGGCAGCCGAGCTCTTTGAGCCGGCCCATGCACTGCTTCCTCACCGGCCCGATAGAGTTGAGGTTTTCAAAATCGGATTACCCAGGGAGTCTCATGCCTCCACACACTCTCCGGATGTCTCCTCCTTCGCGAGGGCATGCATTTTTCATTCGGCTTTAAGTTGCACCGCTGCATTTTTAATGTCCCTGTGTATCAACTTTTCATCACGGGGAGGCGGTGGGGGCTTTCTACAATTGCGATCCGCAAAGCGCTGCTCTCCTAAGCCGCCGTGTGAATGCCCGTTTACCTCGCGTCGACGGTGCCAGCCGTTTATCGCATCACCTTGAGATAACCATCTGTCCCTGAATTACTCGAAACCAGATTCCCCGTGGGCCAGGAATACAGGACCGGGCTTTGTTGTTGCTCTGAGGAGCTAATCTTCGACGTTTGCGGGGGTCGAAGAGTTCGCCGAGACACGGGTGATCCCCGGGAGAACCGGTCCTTCGAACAAGTCTTCCGTGGGAGGGTGTTTTGGGCGGCTGTGAAATTGTTCCAGGCGAAACCAGACAGGTTCCCGAATTGGGTCTCAACATGCCGACGGCCTGGGAATCGTTGTTTCAACTGTCGATGGGAGGAGATGACTGAACCTCTGATCATTGTTTTCGTGCGTTTTTCATCTCGACGTAGCTGCCTCTGAAAGTAGGCAATATCGTTTGGAGTGGCATTGCCAGGCTATGGGTATTCTCAAGAGTGTGTAGTCTAAGTTTCAGTGTCTTTGGAGTATGGAAGTCTGGCTAGGACGAGACGCTGAGTATGAACAGACTCCCACGCTTCCTCATAGTCCTGCACCTGAGTCCAGATGTGGGTTTTTCACGGAGACATTTCCTCTCACGTGTGAACGACAAGAAGTCCCCTCCACCTGGCAAAGCTCTCAGCGGCTTTGCGTGCGTTTCGAGCCGGAGCCTCCGGCGTTATAATGGACCCCACGGAGGACGCGGCGAAGTTTTCCGGCGGAGAAAGTGGAAAGCACTCTGGAGAGGTCTTCTTGTTCCTCCCGCACGCCGGTGTGGCGGCTGTGGCCGGAGGTATTGCGTTTCCGGGACCTCTGTTTGCAGGCCCCAAAATAAGCTGCTCCGAGCTGACCGGAATTTGATTTCCAAAGTCAAGGATGTAACCACTGATAACGGCAGCCTCTCATGCCAGGTTCAATCAAAAAGAACTGATGATGCATTGGTTAGTTAGGTACATAAGGTACATACAATGAAAACGGCTTTATCCTTGCATAAAGTTCTCCTGTCCAGCAGCCAGCAGGCCCAAAAAAAACATCTTCAGACTATACAATTCTATTAATATCGCAGCCATTTAGAGCTGTATGGAAAGTGAGCCTTTTCCCTCTATTCCTTTGATCCATTGAAGAGAAAGAGGCAGTCAGAAAAATATAGGTTGGATGAAGTCCAGCTTTTTATTTCAAGGTGGCAGTGGACCAGAGATGGGGGGGTGGGGGGGGTTCTGGGTGTCATTGGCCTATGAGTGGAAGCTGAGATTATAGCAGCAGATGATTTTGCCAAGTGGGGAGCATTGTAGATGGTGGAGAGAGAGCCCCGCTCTGGGCAGCATCTCCGGTCCTCGGCTGGCGTTGTGTCCAGGGCGCTTCCCTCTTCTTTCCCCCTCCCTTGCTTGTGTCGCGGCGGGGGGCATCCAGCTTTTCCGCGCACGACCAGCGCCATCTGCTCTGGGGTGCGCCCTGGAAGCCCCGTGTACAATTTACGTTGCGGAGAGGAGAAAACACGCCCACGAAAGTGGAGGGGGGGAAAAAAAAAAGGAAAACGCCCCGCTTATTTCTCACGTTCTAGCCCGGAGACCTGTACGCCTCAACAGGCCTAACAGTGCTGGTAACGCATGCTCTCTCACCCCCAGCACACCTTCCAAGGTGAACGCTTTTGTGCCTCGAATGATCTCCTCCCGCTGTGCTCCTCATATCGCTATCACTGACTTGCATCTGCGCTTTGCTTCCCCCCCACCACTCTGTAACTCTTATGAATGACAACACATATGACACGTCCTGGTGGCTGTTCGCAGTTTTTAGGATGAGCACCACGAAACCTGACCCGTCGATCTGAGTTTTTCGTGGAGATCATTGCGACCACAAGTAAGTAAAACATTTACTTTGAGTTTGTCCTGAAGAATTTGGAAAGTGCTACGCCATTTAATCAAAGTCAACTGTTGCTCTTGTTGGAAATGGAAACAACGTTCAACAAAATAGCTAGTTTACATTTTACTCCTGAATAATATTTCATAAAACGGCATTATTCGCTTCTCTTATTGATCACTAAATCATTTTGTGCATTTCAGCGCCGGTTCCTAGTGGGAGAAGAGTGACCTTGTTACTGCTTGCAAGGCTGCAGAGGAGGAGGAGGAGGAGGAGGAGGAGGAGGACAAGCACATTCTGGGTCCACCCACTGAACCAGCGTAGGCTTCAACAAGGGGATTTAACATCTTGTGGCGAATGACATTCAGCGCCACCCCGAAATACTTGAAAATGAGTGCAGAGCAAGTGGAAGAAGCGCCTCTCTCAGTCACCGGCCCTGAAATCACCACACGGAGCACAAAACTACCGAGCTGCCATGGAACCAAAGCGGAGACTGGCCGTTGGACCGTTGGAGGCAAGCTTGGCGGAAGGGTCACCAGCCTCAGAGTAACCGGCTGAGGCAGAGTTGGAGTGCGGCCATGGAATGTAAGGGGGGCGGGTTGCGTCTGGACAGAGCTTAGCCAGCGCGTCATATGCTCCGTTGGGCGGCTGGTGTCAATATTTTGCAGCAGATTCCGAATTTGAGTCTTCGCCCACTGCTTCCTGCTCTCCGGGCTACCATGCAGTTGTGGAATGAGGTTCATCTCAGGGTGGCGGCACCGACCGAGGTCACTGTCGGTTTGGGAAGCGGCCGTCCCCCATCAGAACGGGCCCCCCCCCCTTCTCATTCAGGGGCCTAGACCTGTGGGATCTCCAGATGAGATGGGCTTCCATGCCGACTGTGCTGGAAATGAATGAAACCTATCTGTCGGACCCAGACTTTGATGTTGAAGATCTCTCCCCTGCCAAACCAATCCATGGATAGCTTTTTGGTACTTCTGTTAGAGAATACATGAGAGAACTATCCATCGCTTTGTTGTTTGAAAAGTGCACTTTAGGCTTAAAGATGTTCAAGATTGTCAAGGTCTTCATCAATCAGTGCCCGCCATTTTCCATAGTAACGATCGACTGAAAAGAAGGAGAACATGTACTTGGCTTCTGGGGGATCTTTTGACCTAGCTTCTAACCACTGCCTGGGCCAGAGGGCAGTAAAGCTGTTCACGTGGCACACACAGATGGGAGGAGATACCGCAAAGCCTCTGGGCGCACCTCACTGGAAACGAATCCTGATGAAAGAATCCCCCCCCCTGTCAGGTAGTCAGCACTTATTGCTGTGCTTTTAAGCGCTTTTGGATGCGGACTACGTGTTCATTCGGGTAGACTGTGAAGACCGTCTGACAGCGGGATGGATCCGGGCTCAGATTTAGGGTGAGAGAGACAGAGAACAACATCTTCCGCGTTACTCGGGAAAACCTCTCTGTCGGGCCCCTGCTCACATCGGAAGCCTGTACCCTGACCTTCTTCACCCCCCTCCCGAAGGCAATGTTTCCTGGCAGGGGAAAGTGTTGTGGAATGACTTCAATTAGTCGGAACGTGTAAAAACAGAGCCTGTATTGCGTGTTTGTGTCGGCCTTTTTTTCTGCTGTGGAACAGTTTGAATTGTACTTGTAATAATGCATAATAATGCGTAATAATGCTGCATTGTGAGTGATTCATATTCAAAATAAAACTGTATAAACAACAATGGTCTCGCCACTCCTTGTTAGGCCTCCAACAGTTACTGAATATAAACACATACTCTGCCCGTAGCCACAATACCAACAGCAAAGTCTTTTTGACGGGTTATTTTTCTCCAAATTTTGAGCTAATGTCAAACGATCTTAGAGAAATGATTTTGAAATATAAAAGATTGAAAAGGTAATGTTCATACGATGGGATTCATAGAACATTTTCTATGGTAAACTGTCTGCTTTTTTTCTTTTTCTTTTTACATGTAACATACAACTATGAACTGATTTGAAGTGTGCATGCAAAAGAAAATTTGTTGTACTAAACAAGTAGTACAATATCCACATCCTTTTTTTATGGCACTGTGAGATATGGCCCTGAACACTGTATTTTATTGGAAAATAATTTATTAAAACATAATACTACGATAATAGGTAGTAATATCACCCTGTAAGATTACCCCATGGAACTACTTTTCACTTTTCTCTCCCAGCTTTGGATAAGCGGTTGATGACGGATGAATGGATGGTGTTTCAGTCGCGTGTTTCTCTCTATCATAGTTGAATTCCGTGTTTGGGGTCATCGGCCCGCTCCCCCTTTGTTTCCCCGTCACCAGGAACTGATCCTGCCTCTGCTGCTGCTGGTGCTCCTGATCGTCATCAGCACCCTCAACCCGCACGTGTACTACGGAGGCATCAGCACCGTGCCGCTGGAGGGGGACAGCCCCTACTTCAAGGGCCTGGGCTACACGCCCATCACAAACGTCACCAACACCATCATGGAGGAGGTGGCCCAGTTGCTGCGTGAGTCACCTCTCGCTTCCCCAACTCCCAACGGCGCACGCGCCGCGTCCGCTCGACGAAAGGGAAAGTCGTGACGCCTCCCTCTTGGTTTTCAGACATCGAGAACCGCCTCGAGATGTTCGCCAGCGAGGAGGACCTGGAGAACGCCAGTCTGTACGAGCCGTCCAGCTACATCGGCGTCGTGTTCCTCGACAGCGCGGCCACGTCTTACAGGCTACGGTTCCCGCATGACCAGCTGCCGATGCCCAACCACTACACCGAGTCTTTCGGTAAAACCGCTCGATGGCATTGGCTCGGAATCGCATGTCCCACGTGCTGCCCTTCCATCTGAATCATTCGCGTTTTGCCCCTCCTCCAGCCAACTGCTACACCAGCTCGGTGAACTGCAGAGCGGCCAACTACTGGTACTCTGGCTTCGTCCGACTGCAGTCCCTCATCGATGCCGCCATCATCCAGGTGAGGAGGCGCGCGACCGAGTCCGCCCGCCCCTGCCTCGTTGAGCAACGAGGAACGCGGATGGACATTTTTTACAAAGTTCAGAAGATATCTGTATCTGTATATTGTAAAAAAGTTCAGATATCTGAACCCCACCCCACTGTGGTGCACAGATGCAGACCAAGCGCTCGGTGTGGCGGGAGATGGAGCTGAAGGTGGTGATGATGGGCCAGCCGGGCTTCGTGGAGGTGCAGAAGTTCCCCCACGCCCTCATCTCCATCTACCTGGTGCTGGCCTTCACGCCCTTCGTCACCTTCCTCATCGTCAACGTGGCGGCCGAGAAGGAGCACCGCCTCAAGGACACCATGACCATGATGGGGCTCTACGACACATCCTTCTGGTGAGGACGAGAAGGCCTATGTATTTATGTGACTACATCATTTACGTAAAACGTGAATGCCTGAATGATCCGAGGCAGCACATTGTCCACAGTTGGAGACAATCCTTTGGCGAAGTGGACCTTGAAAGTGGTCCGTATGAATCAGGCTGAAAGAAGTATCAAGTTTTGCTCTCTTTGTTCCACAGGTTGTCCTGGGGTCTCCTGTACGCTGCCCTGGTCACGGCCATGTCCGTCCTGATGGCCATCATCGCTACCTACACGGCCCTGTTCCCCAACAGCGATTTCTTCGTCATCTTCTTCCTCATCTTCCTCTACGGGATATCCTCTGTGAGTACAGCCCTCAGCCTCTGTTTTTTTTTTCCCCTCCAAAACGATCTCCTCATCCCCGCGCGCGGGGGCGTCGCTGAGCCGGTTTCCCCCCCGTCCGCCCCGGCAGATCTTCTTCTCCTTCATGCTGACCCCGCTGTTCAAGAAGCCCAAGTTCGCCAGCACGGTGGGCTCCATGCTGACCGTGGTGTTCGGCTGCCTGTCGCTCTTCACCGTGCTGATGAAGGACTTCCCGCAGCCCCTGGTCTGGCTCCTCTGCCTGCTCTCGCCCACCGCCTTCTCCATCGGGATCGCGCAGGTACCGGCCCGCGCCGAGACGACGCATGCACCGACGGCAAACTCCCATCGTACATGTCGAAGCCTCTCCCCGTCTCTCCCTCGTTCATGTCATCCATGTTTTCCGGCGTTACGGTAATGCTCGTTGTGATTGTGACACCGGTTTTGAGCGGCCCGATATGCCTCACACGGGGCACCACTCTGTATCGGCCTAACCCCTGCGTAAACACCGTTTGAGGTTCACACCGCTCATCACAAGTGGTCTAGTAGTGCAAACATACCAGTTGTGACTATACCAATGCTCATCATTTGCGCTGTGACGCTCATCAAAAACGATGTGCGTGCCAGGTGGTCTACTTGGAGGCCCAGGGGGACGGCGCCGTGTTCTCCTCCCTGGCCAACGGCCCGCATCCTCTCTACGCGCCCATGCTCATGCTTCTCGTGGACTGCGTCCTCTACCTGCTGCTGGCCATCTACCTGGATCAAGTGCTGCCCGGTAAGGGCGCACACACGGCGCTCCCGGCGAAACGCGCGTCGGGGTGTGGTCCAGCGTTTTCGGTTTGGATCCGTTTGGCCGCCTGAAAAAACGACCCTCTGTCCGCAGGCGAGTTCGGGATGAGGAGGTCCCCGGTGTACTTCCTGAAGCCCTCCTACTGGTCCAGGCGCAGGGAGCGCTACGTGGAAGTGAGCTCGGTGTACGATGCCGAGGCGAAGGCCGGCTCTGGCGCGGATGAGTCCGTGGAGCCCGTCTCCCCGGAGTTCCGAGGGAAAGAGGCCATCCGGTAACCTGCCGCTGGAACGCCTGCTCTTTTCCCTTGTTATGGGTGATGTTTGACCTGAGAGCTGCTCCCGGGCCTGACTCATTCCTGTCCCCCCCCCCCCCCCTCTCTCTTTTGTCTCTCCGCCAGCATTAACAACATCCACAAGGTGTACAAAGAGAAGGACGGCGTGGTGGAGGCTTTGAGAGGTTCGTGCTGGACGCTCTGGCGTTTTCACTGTCGCCCCGAGGCGAAAAGTCCCGTGCTCAAGTTCTCGACTTGCGAGCCACGTTTCTCAGAGAGACTCTTAAAAGCTCGGGGATTGTCATTGTGTGGGACAGAGTTACACTATAGCTTTTATGTACATAAACAGACATTAATCGAAATCGCAAATCACGTCGAGGTCACTGAGATCGCGTCGAAATGTGACTCCAGTGACTTCAACGCGATTCGCAATTTCAGGCCTGACGTTCGACATCTACGAGGGGCAGATCACGGCCCTGCTGGGCCACAGCGGGGCCGGCAAGTCGACGCTGATGAACATCCTGTGCGGCATCTGCCCGCCCAGCGCCGGCTCGGCCGCCATCTACGGCTCCCCCGTGGCCGAGGTCGCCGACGGCTCGGAGATGAGGCGGCTGGTGGGCGTCTGTCCGCAGTTCAACATCATCTTCGACGTGCTCACCGTGGAGGAGCACCTGAGGATATTCGCCGCCATAAAGGGGATCGCGCCGTCGGACGTCGACGCCGAGGTAAGGCGGCCGGCCCTCGATGAGGATCGGGGGCGGTCAGATTCCCATGAGAAGTCTGAAGGAAGTCTGACGATGAAGCTGTCCAGGTGTTTGTCTATAATGTGATGCTGGGGACCCCTTTCGGACAGGTAACCAAAGTCCTGAAGGACCTGGACTTGGAGAAAATCATGACCGCCCAGGCCAAGAACCTGAGCGGGGGCCAGAAGAGGAAACTCTCAGTGGGCATTGCCATTCTGGGAGACCCCAAGGTAGCCTGGAGGCTTTTTTGCCTCTGTCATCTCATGTCAGGTCACAGCGGGATTCCCGGAGGGACGCTGACCGTATCCCTATCCCCCATCCCCCGGCAGATCCTGCTCTTGGACGAGCCCACGGCAGGCATGGACCCCCTGCTCCCGGCACCAGGTGTGGTCCCTGCTGAAAAGCCGCCGGGCGGGCAGAGTCACCGTGCTCAGCACGCACTACATGGACGAGGCGGACATCCTGGCCGGTAAGGGCTCGGAGGGAGCTTTTTTCGCGGGGGGGGGGGGGGGGGGGGGGGGGGCGAAATGATACCCGGCTGTGTCCGAGACGTGCCTCGTGTCGATCGCTCCGTTCGTTCCCCCCCACAGATCGCAAAGCCGTCATCTCCAGGGGCAGCTGAAGTGCGTGGGCTCCTCCCTGTACCCTCAAGATCAAGTGGGGTGTGGGGTATCACCTCAGGCAAGTAGATCTGACTTTGTGAGATCCTCAGGTTGTTTTCGTTCCGCTGGTTCTCGACGTCTGCCTCCCCCCCCACTTCCTCCGTCACAGAATGTCCGTCGGCGGGGGATGCAGCGCCGAGCAGGTCGCGTCGTTGGTCCACCGCCACGTCCCCAAGGCCGAGCTGTCCCCGGCAGCACGACACGGAGCTGACCTTCACCCTGCCCTTCGAGAGCATGGACACGTTTGCGGGTCGGTCCTCGTCACGTGAAGGACATAAGACATCGGCCACAGTTTTGATGTGTTCCCGCGCGTGTAGACGCTCTGCTCTGTCCGCCGCAGGTTTGTTCTCTGAGCCTCGACCGGCAGCGCGGCCTGGGGGTGGCCAACTACGGGGTCTCCATGACGACGCTGGAGGACGTTTTCCTGCACCTGGAAGCCGAGGCGGAGGTGGACCAAACCGGTGAGCCGCCTGAACCCAGGGGGCGGACCTACGTTTGCATGTCACGGACTTCAGTAAAAACAACAACCCCCTGTCTCCGCTCTCCTCTCCTCCTCCCTCCCTCCCGCACGCTCAGACTACAGCGTGTTCAACCGGGACCAGGTGGAGGAGGAGTGCGACGGGGGGCGCCGCGGCGGACGACGCCGACCAGCAGCCGCTGACCTTCCCCGGAGGGCGGGCCGGACGGCGTGACGGGCCACGCCCTGGGGCGGCAGCAGTTCAGCACCGTGGCCTGGCTGCACATGCTCAACATGCGGCGGGAGAGGAAGGCCTTC